>CAKNWT010324765.1:1267-12055 GCA_932066315.1 Andricus coriarius | reverse complement strand
TTGTTCAACATTCTTTGCAAGTCTTCGATTGACTCTGCCATAACAATCTTGTCATCCGCGAAAGCCAAACCACGCACCTTCACCGTTTCAAGATCTACACCTTCTTCGTCGAAGAGGGCCATTCTTAGACATTTGTCCATAAATATGATAAATAGCCATGAGGACATAACGCATCCTTGTCTAACACCCTGCGTAATACTGAACCAGGCACTCAATTTCCCATTGACCCTTACACTCGCTTTACTGCCTGCATATATTGCTTGTATTGCTTGTAGGAGCCATCCATGGACTCCGTACTCTTTAAGGACTTCCCAAAGTTTATTTCTATTTACCGTGTCAAATGATTTTTCTAGGTCAACAAATGCACAGAAAACTTTCTTTCCTACTCTTAATCTTTTTTCTGTGATCTGTCTTAAGCTAAATATCTGATCTGTACAAGATCTTCCTGGCATAAACCCACTTTGGACTTCCCATATCGTTTCTTCTGTAATTTCCATTACCCTACGAATAAGTATTTTCGAGTATATTTTACTTACGGTACTTAGTAAGCTGATACCTCAGTAATTATTGCAGTTGTTTTTATCTCCCTTTCTTTTGTATATTGGTACGATAATCGCTTTTCTCCAATCGTCTGGGACTTGTCCAGTCTCGATACATAAATTGATCAATTCGCACAACCTGTGAGGTATGTACTCGCCACCGTATTTAAGCTTTTCAGCGCTAATACTGTCTAAACCAGCAGCCTTACCATTTTTTAAATTCTTAATTATATCTCTAACCTCAGTGACGCAGACTTCCTCCATTGGGTTTTCTAATTCGTTATGTTCTATGTCGCAGTTTAGCTGCCCTATATCTTGACTACCTAATAATTCTTTGAAAGAGTCTTTCAAAGTGTCTACTATCCCGTCTGTATCATATAGCATTTCACCTTTGCTGTTTCTCATGCTCACAAGCTCTGTATTTTTACTGTCCTTCATCTCTTTAAATATTGCTTTCATGGTTCCTTGAAAGTCGTTTTGTAATTTCTTCTCTTCTTCTGTTCTGATTTTAGCTTTACTTTCCTTGACTAGTCGTTTAACTTTTCTCTTTTTGTGCCTGTAATCACTTTCAAGCCTATTTATCTCCTCATCGCTAAGACCTGTAATTTTTATCTTTCTGTCGTTCGCTTTTTTCTTTTCTTTTTGGGCTGCCTTAATTTCATCATTCCACCATGCACAACCAGATTTTCTTCCTACAACCGACGTGCCACATACTTCAATTGCAGTTTGAACAATGATATCTCGTAACATAGCCCAAAAATGTCCGATCAAGTTGAACAGCGATTAGGCTACTTTAATCATGGTTTAAATGATGATGGAACGCATTTTACTGATCAAATGAAATTAATCAAGGATTAAGATTTAATCATGGTTGGTGGAATCGGTTCTTAATCATTGATTTTGCAAGATAATTCTGATTGGACTAGAGGTTCAAACAGATGGGAAATTTCAATAAGTCATTAAAATTATGAACAGTTCAGGCATCGGTATCACCTTCGACTCTGCAGCTTGCGGCAGCAAGGTTATACTTCTGAGGGATGGCAATGAGTACAACGACGAGACTAACAGTGATACGCAGTAGGGCGAGGCTGAGGACAAGAAGAAAAAGCTATATACTCCTGAAATAGTTATTCAGAAGTCCAGTTTCGGAGGACTAAAAAATATTATTGTGTGTGTCGATGAAAGGTTCACGAGGATTCAACGATCACTGAAAAACGTCCAAGCACGTGAAGATTTTTTAATTAAAACGATTTTAAAATACTTAGTCTCTGAAAACATAAAATCACCGAATGAGGAATTAATCAGTCAGATAATTAAGTTTAAATCTGCATACTTCAAAACTCAGATACAAACAAAACTTAAGAAGCAATTCCTCGAATTATATTTTGAAATCGTTTTTACGGAACTGACAACCATCTTAATTTCATACCTTGTAGGCGAGGTTAAACTTGTTTTTTCTACACGTGCATAATTAAATGTGTTTTGTTGGAAATCTAATAAAAACAGATATAGAATTGAAATTACAAAATGTGTATATTCACAACCTGCCACTTGTAATAGTTAAGAATCATTTTTAATTTTAATAAGTGAATTAAATATTATACATATGTTTTGGTAATTGTAGATTTGTTGTTATTTTGACACTCTTTACCAACCTTAATAGAAAATAAGCTCAAGATAATCAATTTTCGTTGTAATTAGTAGTCTTCTTTTCCAAATTGTCCTCTACTCTTAGATTAACAGGGAGAGGGTGGCGCCCCTTCCCCTTTTCCAGCTGACAATCATCGATTCGATTAATTGGGTAGGTTACACCCCATAATTACCACCATTTTGTAATCAGGCCACACCCCCTAATGATCGCCATTTTGGAATTAGGATACACACCCGAATTACCGCTATTTTTAAATTAGACCGCGCCATCTAATGAACGCCGTTTCGTAATTAGGCCACGCCCCCCTAATAAACCCCTAACCCTCCTTGTAATCCACTTCTCTCGACCAGTCACAGGCCTCACTATAGCTTAAGTTATCTACTTCTATTAGTATTTTTCGTCAGAAATTAATGGGATTTTTAATAAATATTCTTTATTTTCAAAGAATATTGCAATATTGGAACAATATTGAATATTGTTGTTTATAATATAATAAAATTTACAAGCTTAAACAATTTCGGATTGTATGAGTGTTTTAAGACAGAAATAATTTTTGTCAAAAAATAATTATATTGCAAAGCAGATTCATAATTTTCTAACGATTTATGCTACGTGGGCCTTTTATATCGAAAGTTTTTGTTTTCAAACAAAAATCATTATAATTTAAACAAGATTTAGAATCTTTCAACAGTTTTGGACTGTGTTAGTGTTTTTCGTCGGAAATTGGTATTTTAAGTGAAGAGACATTATGTTTCAAAAATTTCAAAGAAAATACACAACTTTTTAATAATTTTAGGTTATGCTGGCGTTTCACCCGAAATCGGTATTTTAAGTAAAAAAAATCATTAGATTTCTTTAAATATTTATAATTTTGGCATAATTTAAGGTTATTTTAACGTTTTCATCGGAAATCAATTATTTTAAACAAGAATTATTAAATTTCAAAGAAAATGTACAATTTCAAATAATTTTTTGTTATGTTATGATAGCGTTTTTGGTCGCAAATTTGTACTTTTAATTTAAAAAATGATTAGATTTTTCACCTTATCATTCAGTATGATTAAATGTACAAATTTTGGTTCTGTTGGCGTTTTATACTATATACCGTTCTTCATTGGATATCGGTGTATATTGAAAAAAAAATTTTTAATTTTGGAAAAATTATAGGAAAATCTACCGTCTTGAACAATCTTCATCAATTATAAAAAATGTTGCCCATGCTTTTATTTTCTATTGTTTTAGATAATAGATTTAAGGTCATGTAATACTTAACCGATTTCTACTTTAAAAATTGAGAAATGGAGTTAAAATTAAATTTTAAAGCTTCGACAACTTTAATTTGGTGATTGTGAGTTCTGTTTTGTTAAAGCTCCTTCGGCTTTAACGAACACATTCTCATCACGTATCTCGTGCTGCGCACTCGATTTTGTCGAAAATGCGAACTTTTCTGCATTATGTTCAACTCTATTATATCAAATGTATATTATATTTATTTCTGTATCTCGGTCTGGAACTTCTTATTCAGATATTGCAAAAAAAGTACAGATTTTATTTTTAATGATTACTTTAATATTCATTTCTTATTTTGCATTAAATTTTTTCGCAGCTACCCTGAAAAATGTATCAATTCAGTAAATTTATCAAATTACAATTCATAATATATAGGGTTACCAACCGTCCTGGTTTTCCGGGACATGTCCTCTTTTTTCGAGGTCTATCCTGGTGTCCCGGTTTTTTATTGAAAATAGGCAAAATGTCCTGGTTTTTTACGAAACCAAGATTTTTGACAGCAAACATTTTATATTTTTAATATTCTACAATCGCAGTTGTATGTTTCAGAATAATACTGAACGCGACTTTGTAGAAATACGCGCGCTATTCAAATTCTGAATTTAGTATGTGAATTGTACGCGAAAAGCGCTACTGTATGATATAAAGTTATTTGTGTCGGCATTAACGAGTATGATAGTATGCATGTCACATGGTCTATGGCAGCTGTCAATTTCATTTATTTTGTTTTCTCGATATTTCGTGCTTTTTTAGACATCAATGAAAAAATTATCAATTCATCATGCTCAAAAGAAAATGTATGTTTAACAACGAGCTTGCCAAGAAGTTCCCTTGTTTTAGTGAAGTAGAAGATTCAACGTGAGCATATTGCAATTCAATTTTAACTAATTGAATTGTAAACAATTTTACGAATACTTACTCAAACCGGTGTACATACATTTATTTATAAATACAATAATTTATAAGTTTAATAATAAAAAATTCTAATTATATTATTAAATAGATCATTAAATTATTAAATAACAATAATTATAATAATAATACATTATTCATACCATTTCCCATACTTCAGTCAAAGATATCTGGTACATTCTTGTCTTGATGACATTATTTTTAGGGACCGCTTGAAAATTGTTGTAGCTTGTGTCCATTTTCCAAAAAAAATTTTTTTCTATTTTTGATATATTTTTATAATAAGAGTTTATAACAAATTTTTAGATATTTTTTGGTTGACCCACTGTTTTCTTTTAATTTTTTTCTTCTCTTGTGTCGTTTTTCCAAAAATTTAATTTTGCTATTTTCAATCTTAATTTTTATATCTAAAAAAAAATCTACTGGTCCTATCCAAAAAATATTAATAGCAAATTTGTGGATGCTGTTTGGTTGAAAATCTTTTGTCTATTAATTTTCTTTCGTACCTTGTGTCGTTTTTCAACAAATTTAATTTTTTTATTTTGAATGTTTTTTTATAACAAACTTCTAAAAATGCTTGTTGATTTTTTTTTCGTATCTTGCATAGTTAGAGTGCAAAATTGAATTTTAGATTTGTCATTATTTTTTGTGCTTAAAATGTTCATTTTCGTTTGTTTTTTTATTTATTTTGAAAATGCTATAATTCTGATAATTTTTTTTTTATCGTAAAAAGTCATGAGGCTAAATTGTTTGAGTTTCCGAGTACTATAAGTAACCGAACATACAATTTTTTAAATCTTGAAAAAAATGGCCACAAAAATATTGAAAATGCTCTAACTTTTTGAATTTGCATATAAAATAGCTGCTTAACCGGTTAACGGATTCAGGGGATCTCGGAACGTGGAGATTTAAAGAGGTCCACGATACTCAGTTTTCCCATAAAAACAATACCTTCTCATTAAGATGAGAATGTTATAAAAAATACATTCTTTTTTTGCAATTCTAACTCGATATTTAATTTCGTGCGGACATAAGTTATTGCGATGAAATGTTAGTAAGGTAGGGTATCGGATAAGTATTACATGGCGTAAAGATTAAAATTGAACTAATTCTTTTTTTTTTACAGAATTAGGTTCGTCGTCTGTCTTAATACCGCCTCGCAGGGAGAACAGACTTGCTGATGTTTATTTTTACTCTGATAGATTTAAAAATCTTATACCACTTATCGCCGGAGTTGTTGAGGATCTAGAAGGCGATGATGACTACATCTATGGAGTACGTATCCGTGGTTTTCCTCATCCAATATATGATATTAATGGGCACATGATGTTAATACGCGTAGATAACAACGAAAAAGTTTTAATGACACCATCATTATATGAACATTATCGTTATGCTTTCATTTTTCAACATCCGAATCCGCTTTCAACCCCACACCCGATCTCACCACCGCGCCCGAACTCACCACCGAACATGTACCAGCACCTCTTTCCTCCCATAACCCCGCGTAAGTAAAATGATACAATATGAAAAACTGTATCAGCGCCAAAAAGTAAATACTATTTCATTATTATATCGTTGATTAATTAATTAATTAGATTAGATTAGATAAGAATGCCGAATTGCCTATATGTTTTAATGTAGTAATATATATTTTTTGATTATTGCTAACATTAATTCGGCTTTAGGTAAACTATGTGATACCTAGTTTGCAAAGATAAGAATATATTTGAACAAAGAAATATATGGGTATGATGCAACAAAAATCTTCTTCACTCTCTTCCCCTACCTTAAAGGCATGTGATATTATGGGTGGCCACTGGTCCCAAAACCAGGGAAAGGGCCGGAAATGTTTAGAAACTGGGAAAAACTGGCAAATGGCAATGAATTTATCTTCTGACCTAGAAATTTACAAATATTCATAAGAAAAATGTATCTAACCACTTGCAATATCAGCAATATCACATGTTATAATGCAACTTATAATAAGTTATAATTTGAAAATTTGTGATAAAAAACGTTTCAAATTGATCAATTATAAATATAAATTAATGAATGGGTTTTTGAATGGAATGTTAGTGCGAGTATTAAAAATTCAACGATAATTGATTTTAAAAGACGATTCTGAATCTTCTCAAAAAGAAACAATTTGCAGTTTTTAAATATAAAATTTAAACTGCTTGAATTCGGAAGCCTCAGTAGTTAAACGAATATAAACGTCTACATTTGAATTTATAAACGGATTCAAATTTTAAATAATTTCAAATTATAATAGATTTGTAATAGGCATAATACTAGTGGGGCCAAATATTTGATTATACATGACTGAATATCTATTGAATTTGTGCCCGGAAGTTGTTCAAATTTGAGAAAGAAGAAAGATGGAATTGCGAGAATAATATCAGGGACACCCGTACACTTTTTAATCCTACTCCGGATTGAACAAAGATGAATTGGATTTTTTATTGACTGGACAAAGACAACTAGAAGGAAGGCTACGAATTCTAGAACCTCGTCATCTATCGATAAGCACACTGATTGTTAGAAATTGTATAAATTTGTGAAGCTGAGTGCATGAGTGAAAGGAAAATAGGTATTTTTGATTAAAGTTATCGGAGTGTGATTTCAGTTTATGTTTGATTCTCTCCTATCTTTTGGGAATCCCAGACCCAAAAGACAGACGCTGTTGATTATTTCGGTCGTACCAAATTATAATTTGGGATTGTATGCTGAGTAAAAAAAGGTCTTATAAATTTACGAGGGGCTATTCACTCTCGTATTTAACGTATGAAATCATTTTTAAGCCTATAACGTAAACTAATGCTCGGAGTAATGCTGCTTAGAGTGTAGTGTTCGAAATCAGTAGACTGTGCGTATAACGTCAGTTAAGGAAGAATCAGTGTAGCACAGTGCTGCTTAATGTAAAGAATAAGATGAAATAACGTGAATAGTGTTCAATAACGTACGACAACACTGCAGTCAGTGTAAGTTAGTGAGAATAAGCTCGCCTAGTTCTCTACGAAGGAAGTGGAGTTCGGATGATACCGTCCTTTTTCGCCATCGGTGGGGTAACACGTGATCACTATGAATGGGTGACTTCATGTTTACATTTTCAAAGAGAAAAAGTACCAAAGTTTTGAGTTAATTTATATTGTTTGTTTATAAAAATTGTAATTGTTATAATTTTTTACAAAATATTGTCAAGCTCACATCATTTTAAAAAATATTCAAAGCAATTCAAATACTAAGGAAAAATGAGAGTCTGGAAAACAGGATATTAAAAAAAATTTTAACAAAATTTGAGTATGACAATGATTTTTGCTAATTTTGATAAATCTTATGTAATTACATGTCGTTCCTGCATTAACACGAAGCAGTTTTACTAAAAAGACAAAAATTTTGTACCGTAAATAAGGTAAAGGTACCTATCATGAAACATGTCCCAATTATGAAACAGTTTTACAAAAAAATTCAATTTATAAATAATTAAAAAAGAAATTTTGGAATACAAATTATTATATCAATAAGTATGAAAGTTAGGCTTTTCATCTATATAAAAAGCAAGTATGGTTCTGAAGTTTTCAATACTAAAAAATAATTTTAATTACCTAACCTTCAAACTCGGAAAAAATGACTGCCATTTATCCGAGTCAGAAGGCTTGAATCTATCATTTATTTTATCTTGTGTATTCACCAATTTCGATTATTTCACATGTGTACTAGATCAAATGACAGCTTAAGGTTTATAGATTTGAGATTATTGCACTTTTTCTTTATTTGGATACAACTTTATTAGAGATCCATTTGCAATAAAATGTGTTAGTTATTACATTAACATAGCTTATGTTATTGTTATATATTAGTTGAACTTTAAATGAAACAAATTAATTTTAAATAAAAAACGGATTTTCAAGAAAATAGTTCAATTGTCAACCAAAGTGATAAATTTTCAAATAAAATCATGAATCTTCAACTGGAATGGTTGAATTTTCAACCAAAAAGATGCATATTCAACCATGAAGATTAATTTTCTACAAAAAAAAACACAAATGAAAACAATAAATTTTTAACCAATAGTTGAACTTCACACAAAAAAATAGATGAATTTTCAACAAAAAATTGAATAGTTAAATGGTAAGTCAAAGAAATGAATTTTTAATAACGAAAAAAAACGGATTTTCAACCAAACAGTTCAATTTTCAACCAATCATTAGCAAATATTAGAGAAGTAAAGACAGGATATTTTCTATTCATCACATTTGTATTTTAAACTTTTGAATATATATCAGATCTTTTCTTTCAACTGACAGTTTTTTATTTATTGAAAATTGAAAAGCATGCTAAATCGAACACCCATTAAAAACCAACATCCTCAGGTTCATGATACAGACACACGACAATAATAAAAGGAATTATCTACCAGACGACGCAAACATTTCTATACGTTTTTGGGGTCGCTAAATCCAAATCCGGGGTCGTTTTGACTCGTTCGGATTGCATTTCGTTCCTAACCTCAAAGAAGTGATAAAAGTTGAAACTTTTTTTTTACTTTTCCGATGTTAGGAATTAAGTGCGATCTGTCCGAGTCAAACCATCCCCGGATTCGGATTCAAGGACCCCAAAAACGTAAAATATTTAAAACTAAACAATTTGAAACTAAATTGTTTGAAATAGAAAGCATTAAATCTTTACAGTTTCAGAGTTATAATTTTAAACTTCACGTTACAATTTAAATGTTTCCACTTAAAAAATGTTAAATTTGTAAGTGAAAACGTTACTTTTTAATGAATAAATAAAAATTGAACAATTATTAATTTGAAACGACTCAAAATAAATATAATGTACCTTCTGATTTTAAAAGTGTTCCGTTAAAAAAATTTTAATATAATTCCATAAATATATTGATGCCTTCTTCACTTTACACCCTTTAACACAATAGCGTGGATTTATATTTTTTAACCAGAAATCTTTGAACTGTTTAATTTATAAAAGTTTAGAATTAAAAATTTTCTAGCTTAATGGAATTTAATTTAAAGTTGTTCAATTGAAAAGTGTTGAATGATTTTATTCGTATGCATTTTCAAGCTACTAAAAATATTCGCAGCAATAGAATTTACTAAAACAGTGAAATGGGTTAATATCAGGAGAAGAAACTGATAATATTTTATTATTTTTTAAAATAGTTAAAAAATACATTATAATTTTTGCATCAGTTAATGTAAAATTTAAAACACAACTAAACTCAAATAACTGGTTGTAAACTAAACTTCCAACTTGTATTTTTTTAAACTATGATTATTGTTACAAACAATAAATAGTTCTGGAAATAGTTAGAATTAACTCGAGATTAAATTACTTACAAAGGTTAAATTACTTACAACTAAATGAATAAAATCAACATTTCTTAGTGGAGAAAAAATAATTTTTCTCATGAAAAGTAAAGGTTTTTTTTCAAATTTTTGTAAAGAAAGTTATTATCGGATCCTTCTGAAATTGTTATCATAGTTCACTGATCCAAATACAAGTTTTAAAAAAGAGTTTAAAATGATTTCGGCATCCGCCCCCAATACCCATAAGAAGATGGAACTTTTTATTAATTTTTTCGTATTGCTTTCAATAACTTATCATTAAATTATTAATAATAACGTGATTGCCAGTTTAGTCTCTTAAGTTTTCCTTTAATTTTACAATCACCGATAAGGGAGCAGATTTATTTGAATGTGAGGAAGCAAAGTGCTTATAAAAAAGATCACAAATAAATACACCTGCGGTGAACACACCTATAATACTACGCATTGGCATTCGCTATCTTAAAAATCTGATGTTGTCACCGTACACAAAGTAATTTCAGGCGGATGTTTTATTTTCCGGGTGATCATAAACCTCTATTTGATTTAGATTACTCTCACTTGTACAATTATTAGCTCAACTATAGAGACTAAACTGTTAATAATATAAGCGGATATTATGATGAAAATTTATGTTAAGCCTTCCAATACGGAATACAACTACATCAATAGGTACGATTATGAGTTTTTTGCGTCTTCAAATTTGATAAAAAAAATATTATGAAAGACAAACTGTATGTATATATGTATGTATCTATCTTTATTGCCTTTAATAATACAAGATTATCTGGCAAGGGAAGGCCACTATTACAAAATTCAGTATAATCAAGTTAAGTAACAATATGAAAGATAAAGTTATAACATCATATGCATATTGCACAATAGGGCGTATCGAAATTTCTTTTGGGAGTCAAAAACACTCGCCTAATGTATCGTGAAAAAAATTCTTTCTGTCTCCGTAACATAGATACAGCTGCAAATCACAAAAAACTAAGTACTTCAATTTTGAACAGCAAACATTTTTTCTTGAGATATTTAAATTATCAAT
>CAKNWT010324763.1:44127-56856 GCA_932066315.1 Andricus coriarius | reverse complement strand
TGCCGTTTTAGGAATACTGCTTTTACAACTATCGACTGATAGCGTCTAATCAAGTAAGCCCGTGATATATCCTTCAAGAGGTTAGTCAAAATAAGATTTTTTTTTCAAATTTAAAAAATTTAATTTACAATTTTTAGACAAACTTTCATATTTTAATCGGATATTAAGTAGATTACATTTTCCATAGTAATAATAATAAAATACTGTATTATCATGGATTTCATAATTATTTCAGTGACATATATCAACCATATTAATATCAATTATTATAATTTCTCGACTTGAAAATAAAAATGAATTTGAAGGATTTAAAATAAGCGCGGAGATTACGGCCAATAACGTGGCTTTTCCCTTCCAACGCAACGCTTGTGCAGTTGAAAGAGTCGCGGTCTATTAGCATCACTGGCTGCGTGAGATGCAGACGGCGTGGGTGAAAGTGTGAATTGTGACAGAAGTGCTAGCACACGGACCAAGCAAGATGGGTGACGAAATGAAGCAAGTGAGGGAAGTGGAGGATATCATAGTGAAAGCATGGAGAAATGGAGTGGGAAGGTTGGAAGAGAAGCAGGACAAATTCATCGAGGATATGAAAATGGAATGGGAGGTAGAGAGAGCGATAATGAGAAGCGAGCGGGATATAGATAGGACAAGTATGGAAGAAATTTTAAGCAAACTGGTCGCGAAGTTGGAGAAGTTTGGAGGAAAAATTTAAAAAGGGTAGGAAGAAAGAAAAGTACACTCGAACTTCAAAGATACGATCTCCGAAGATTGGAGCACTCTACATGATACGAGCGTCCCGACTCCAAAGGAGCGAGCGGAATTATTCCCCCTGTAACCCAACCCGATTGGAGAGTAGGGCGCGCGCGAATGCGCGCTGCTTTGAATTCGACGTTTGTTCACTGCCCCGAAATCTAAACGTCGCAGGATTGGAAGCTCCTTTCACGCTCGTATCTGTGGAGTTCTTGATTCCCGAGATTCTCGTATCTTTGGACTTCTAGCGTAGGATGCCAAACAGGAGAAGAGCATACCACGTGGAGGGACCATCCAAAGAAGCTTACGGAGGAGGAATGGGGGAGGGAGAAGAAAGAGGGAGCGGACAGGAGAAGAAACTTGAAAGTGCTAGGACTATCGAAGGAGGATAACGACCTGACGAATGTGGTGGGACTCTTGGCCGCACATCCAAAATTGTGGCAAAGACAAAAGGATCAAAGAAAATGGATGGCGGAATGCGACTCAAATTAAGAACGTGGGAGAATAAGAGGGATCTCTTAAATGCCAAAGGAAAATTAAAAGGCTCAGGTCTGTGAATGGAGGAGGATTTGACAGAGAGGGAGATGGAAATTCAAGATTGACTGTGAAGGGAGAAGAAAAGGTTAGAAAGAAAGGGAATGGAAGTAGATCTCAGGCTTATTAAGGCGAGAGTAGGGGAGACGAATGGGCACTGGAGAGCGCAGGAAGGAGAAATGATAGTGATGGGCACGATTGAAAAGAAGACAGAAAAAGAACAGGACGAGAAAAGGAACAGCGCATCGGAGTAAGGTGGGGGAAGAGAAGAAGTCAGTGAGTGTAGAAGTGAAAGAAATGAAAAGCAGTGAGAAGGGGAACTGAAGTGAGAAAGAAAAGTGCTTTGGCAGTATGTATTGAAAAGGACACATGTAGAGACTGTGAGTTTCTGTGAGCATGGCGAGATTTATGTGGTGCGAAGGTTGATGCTTGGTCACCGAATAGGGTGCAAAAATCTTGTTCTTCTTTTCTGTTCATATTTATTTTGTCACTTATGATTATTTTGAAGGAGAGTGACTGACTTTTCTGGCATTACGGGCATTACTTTTCTTTCATTTATTTTAATTACTGATTATTTTAATGACTGATTATTGAGTACTATAGAGATGATAAGGGGACTAGGTCCCCGAGAAAGTGATATAGAAAGACTTTAGAGGGAGAGAAAGTAGGGATAGGGCCTCTATTTCCTCCTAGTGTTGCAAGGAGATGAGTTGAGCTTAGGAGACAGTCAACATTTGTAATGGCTTTTTGGTAGACTCTCAAACCCCTAACATGGAGAAAGTATAATAAATACATACATACATACATACATACAACAATCAATTATTTTATAAGAGTTAATTTCTAATTAATTCATCACTGATTTCGGATAAAATTCTTAAAGCCCGTATCCCACACATGCGCA
The DNA here is from genome assembly GCA_932066315.1 of Andricus coriarius. Taxonomy (NCBI): domain Eukaryota; kingdom Metazoa; phylum Arthropoda; class Insecta; order Hymenoptera; family Cynipidae; genus Andricus; species Andricus coriarius. The sequence continues at coordinate 54,668 of CAKNWT010324763.1, read as the reverse complement.
GTCGATTTTCTTTCTGGTGTATTGCTAAAAAAGCTTACACATGCTGAGAAATATTTTAAACCACTCACGATAAAAAGTTACCCCGATTGTTATACTTATATATTATATTCCTCTAATATATATTGTTTATCTTAAAAAATTAATTTTTATTATTATGTTTAATTAGAAATTATTACAGGACAGTACAATATCAGACTAAGAGTTAGTATGGTAATTTTTTATTTTTCACCGTTAACTACAATAATATGTTAATAGTTCAAGGTTAGTGAACACCCTTTCTTTATTGAAAATGTAAGTAAATAATAATAATTAAAAATCAAAATGAACATAGATAGATTTACACTACTCTTTAGCAAAAAGAACGTTTTGAAGTCTCAAGTTCAACTCTTTGCTGAAACTATAAAAGTGTTCCTAAAAATTTGGAAAAATGATGAAATCAAGAAAAAGTCCTACTCTTTAAATCTAAATATCAGTGACGAATTCAATACGATGATCCAGCAAAAGTCTCGTGCATCCTGAGAATACAAAGCGTCTAAAGGATGACCGCCTTCTGTATTTTCCCCGCAATCGTCTAAGCATTTTGTTGAAACGCAGGGATGCTTTTCAGGCTATTACCTAGTGTAACCTTTGCACCTCCAAGAGCGCCGAAAATTAAGACGTTTAGCTTAACAGAATATTGCGCGTATGAACGCCGCAACTCCCTAATAAGGTCTTTATATCTCTCTTTCTTTTCTTCTGTTCATCGCTATGACGTTTTTGTCAGCTATTGCCGAAAACTCGATAATGAAAATGGTTTGTTTCTCAAAGTCAAGGAGAACTATGTCAGGCCTCGAGTGTGCAACGGAAACAATTGTCGAGAATATGAAGTTCCAGTATATGCGGCACTTCCCATTTTCGACGATTGACTCTATTTCCCCAGGAGCCTTTATCGGAGCAGTATTTGGGCAAATGTTGTAAGAGTGACCGAGATGGTAATAAAGCACTTAGTGCCGCATTGTGCCTTTTAATCTGGGTCGTTCCCACATGAGTTGGATAACAAGATAGTATATATCCTAGATTCTCGGGGTGTTCATGACACGCTCTGAGCTATCATCGGTAATGTCTTTGCTCAATATGTGGCGACGAGATACTAGAGTGGAAATGATAGCGCCTTGACATGCGAAATGATAGCCGCCGTGCTCGACTTCAATCCGGGTGATTTAAGGAAAGAAAACGTTAGCTCGTAAGACGTCGACTGATCCTCCACATTTCTGTGTTTCTGATATTGAAGTTAAGGCCGAGAGTTTCAGCAGCCTCCTCCACTTCTTTGTACAGAAACGCCCCTTTGCCCACTTCTTCGTGTTTCCTGATCATGTTAAGGAGAGGGTCTTGTCAATTTGCAACTATAGGTGTTGTTCCAACAATAATCCTGTTTAGAAGACATTCAAGATTCAGTATGTCGCGACCACCTTGATGGCGTGAGATGTAAAGTCGCGTAACAGGAGACATAAGGTGCATGCTTTTGTTCATGTGCATAACCTTTCAGGACCCGATATCAAGTGATCTGAGCTCGTTCTTCGTCCATGGAACAACTCCAAATAAATAGAGCACTACTTGGACGGTAAGCATGTTCGTCGCAGATACTTTATTCCTCGCCGACAGTTCGGAAGACCATATCCCACTCCGGAATAGGCTCTTCCGACTTTGAATATGAGGTAAAAGTGCGGGCCAGATGCTGGTGGGTTGAAGGAAACTTCTTACACCAGAAGGTCTTGATACCATCTGTTCCCAGAGCGGAACAATTCTCCATGCCTCTTAATACTTTTTTCACCTCCTCGGTAGTGATAGGTGGGCATTTCTCCTCAGGTGTTATAAGGTCACTGCACGACTCCTTATTGCTATTTAAATTCTTTGAATTTTCTTTCAGTGGATGCGGGACTTTGTAGACTTCTCTCCAAAATGCCTCGACCTCCTCTGGTGTGGACGGGTGGACGACAGTAATTGGAGGGTCTTGGAAGAGTCGAGATGGGTCAGACAAAAGCTGTTGATTTTCTCTGACCCACCCCTCTATCCGCTCTAGACTTCTCCTAGCGTTAGATAGTACTCGAATTCTGTCAAAAATATGCTGCCTGATGGGCAGTAGCTTTGACTTGTAGAATGTGTGATGACGAATCCGCAGTTCGCGCGCGAACTGTCGAACATTGGCAGTCAAAGTTCTGCCGGATGTTATGTAGTGAATCACATGCTGAATGCGAAACGCGTGCTGCCTTGCCCAGCCTATCTTTGTGCTGAGTTGATGCATTCATCTTTTGGTCTTATGATTAACCGTTGTTTTTTGTTTTACGATTTGCATCCGCCAAAGCATGTTGATGTTTCTCCGGGTCCTGAAGCATCGCTCTTCCTCTATTGGATGCCTGCTCGCGGTTGGTCTCAGTGTCGCCTATCTTTCTTTGTTGCCGGCTTGTTCTGGCTGCAGTTGAGTAGGCGCTCCGATTATATAACCCCTTTACCGGAGCTACCCGGCATGGTTTGGCAGACGTTTTGACAAAAAATGCGAGACCTCTGGGTGTTTCTCGCACCACAGAGTATGCAGTCGCGCCATGTAACCTTTTTGTTCAGGGGCCATACTGGTATCATAGAACTCCAGCAGGTCTTCCCTGAGTCAATCCGTCCACCCAAAGGTATTGAGATTCCGACGGTCCATCGCATTGACGCCCCCAGCTCCAGGGTAGTCGGCATTGTTGTCCGATCCATTGTCGGGAGCCCTGCGCGTTCGATTGCTTTGGACCGCACTTATTGACCGTAATATTACAATTATGTTGGGTGCTATCATTGCTGTTCCCACAAGCAGCTAGGGAAAATGGTTCGTCCATCCTTGTAGATCCCTACATACCATGATAAGGCTGTATATTCTGAGAGGTCGCCCAGTATTACAGAGTTGTTACGCCTCCGCTTGGGGATTATTCCTTCGGGACCATTCCTGGACAATTGTCTGTGACTGCTTATTAATTACTGTAACCATATTCAGCAGGAACCCTTGGTACAGGGACCCTCTATCTGCAACCCAAGGACGCATTCGGTGGCTTTGTCATAGGCCCTTCATTTCGATTCCCAAGGAATCAAAACCGAAACTGAACGCAAATATATATATATATATATATATATATATATATATATACCACCCATCTCACGGTTGTGAGATGTGGCCATGGATGTGATTCACCGCCGTCCTACTGAGAGCCGGTGTCATTTTTTTTAGATGGTAGTTTCTCCCAGTGAGACCCGGCGGTGGTTGTTTAACCTTATTTTTTAATTATATTATATGCCTTCAGCGCTTCTTTTCAGCGCACTAACGCCGAATTTACTGCTTTTAGAACGAGAAAAAACGATATCGTCCACACTCCGGGTGGAGCACGTTTAGCGTCGAGTGTTGACATGACTCTCTCTCGAAGATGTTGTCGGAATAAATATGAAAATATGGAGAATAATGAGAATTTTCATAAAAATTATGAGTGCTCCCTGTACAATTGGACCCTCGTTTTCCGAACTTAATTCTTAAGCCGAGGTGAGAGATTGTGTAACTCAAGTATTTTCAGGAATTCGGAGCCGATAAGGTTCGTTTAGTTACAGGTGTGAAAACACCTCGTCACAGTTGTCATATATGTTTATGTTTCTCAATTCATACTCGGATCCAGTTTTTGGGTAGTAACTTGTTACAAGTATCATTTTTCTGCAACTTGTGTCGTTTTCCCGAAAGTTCAATTTCTTTTTGTTTATTCTTATTTTTTGCGATTTAAAGAAAATCCACTCGTCCTTTCTAAAAATGATGAATACCAATATATATATATTCTTTTTGAGTGAACACCTTTCGTCTATTAATTTTTTCTCGAACCTTGTGTCATTTTTCAAACAACTTTTATCTTTCATGTAAATTTTTACGATTAACACAATAGCAAAAACTGTGCATTCCATTAAAAAATGATTAATAACAAATTTACAGATCTTATTTGGGTGTGTAATTTTTGTTGATGAATTTTTTTCGTACCTTGCGTCGTTTGCTCAAATTTTTTAAAAATGTTTTTACGAAAAGAAACTGCGCATCCTATCAAAAAGTGATTTGTAACATATTTGTAGATCTTTCTTGGGTGCACAATTATTTTTCCGTATTTTTTGTCTTCTCTTACATAGTTTGATCGCAAAATGGAATTTTTCATTTTTCATTATTTTTTGTGCGAAAAAAATTAAAATCTTCACTTTCGTTTTTTTTTCTAAATTTTGTAAATGCAATTTTTTCATCGACAAAATTTATTAGGATAAATTGTTTATAATTTTGAATAGTAAGAATAGCCGTAAATAGAATTCTTAAATCTTAAAAAATGTAGTCTCAAACATTTTTAAAATGCTTTTACTTTTTTAATTTTTATCCAAAATGGCTAGCTAACGAACCTAACCTTCGGTCTAGGACACTCAAAGAGTATGCCAAGGGCCAATACAATCGGTCAATTCTTTCGAAAGTTTTCGTGTTATCATACGAACAATCTACCGACACACGTACAGACAGATAGACACACTCGCGAAAACCTGTTTTTCGGGTTCAGAAGGTCTCAAGAGGTGGACATTTTACCCAAACGGAGGGGGGGGGGGGGGGGGAATTTTACACAAATATAATACCTTCTCTGATGAGAATTTAAAATTGGTGCGCGCAGGTGTTCACCAACAGAAACAGAATATCGCTTTGCGCTGCCTTGCGCGCTTCGATGTTCATGTTGTTTATGACACTGACCAAGCAGGTGCAAAAACAAGCAGGTTTGGACAAATTTCGTGTAACGAATCTGAATCGCTAGAATTAAATATGTCAGTTCTAATTTTAACTTAAAATTCAGCTTGAAAAATAATTTGTATTGAATGATGAAAATAAACACAACAAAACAAGTAATTCTGGTGATCCTCACAAACAGTGCTGAGAAACAAGCCCCATTCAGAATATTATATTATGGGCAGGATATTCCGAGTGATATATCTATAGCTTAATTTGAATTTTATTCTAAATATATATATTGCAACATATATATATATGTTGTTTCAGTAGTCAACCTAAGTAAGATTTTATATGCCACAAATAAGAAAGCAGTTGGATTAACAATAATCTCCTTTTAGTACCACTCGATGCTGTTCTTTCTGAGTCTTATTGTAATACCTGAAATAATACTTTTTTATAGTGTGGTTATAATGGTATAATTTGTTTATGCAGTATAGACCTCTTCCAAAATTACGTTATGTTCGGTACCCTAGCTTAAGTGTGCGAACATATGATCATTGCTGTAAGGTCTAAACTGCATGGGCACTGGTAATCGTATAGGATACAATTTTTACTGTTCACCCGAATCCAAAAACAAAAAATTATTGACTTGAAAATAACAAGGTAAATTACATTTTTCGTGTCTTTTAAAATTTTCGGTACTGTAAGTTGAGTCTGCAAACCTAATATGATTTTCTATGAGGTTTATACTTCATAGAAACCTATAATATCATAATAAGCAGCTTTTATGGTTTACCCGGATCAGAAAGAAATCAGTTATTGAGCTGAAAATAACGATTAAAATACTTTTTGCTCGATCCCCCTTGAAAACGCGCCATTGCATGCACGTGAGGCTGGTGTAATGTGGCCGCTTCCAGCCCAGTGACGTCCGCACATGCACATTCCGCCGCCCGTCTCACATGAAACTTTACGCCCGCTACAGAAAACTCTACGCTTGCTACATATAGACTGCACGATGCAAGTGAGAATATGGAGGAAACGATCTTTATCTTACAAAAAAATTGTATCGCTGGACCCCGCAGTCTCCCTTCTGCAAAATACGCCATTTCTTCCTTTCAGTTATAATCTAAAATCGTCAAGTACAACAAACATACTCTATCTGCTTCACATGCTTGTTTTCAAGGAAGGTAGTATAAAAACTATCGTGTGTATCAAGGGCGTAACGCTATTTTGCCTTTTTTAGGCCCTTGATACAAAGTTTACTATTCTTTCGTGTTAATACAATTTTTTTAATATTTTAACTGGGGTCCGTGGACATAATATACTTTATGATGAGGTCTTTACTATACATAGACACTTATATCATCATAGCATATATATCATTTAACGTTCACCCGGATCACAGCAAAAAATTATTTGCTCGAATATAACTTAAAAAATAGGTCGAGTATTGAGCTCCGGCAAATTTAGCCGTACACTGAGAAAAAAACTTATTTGAATCAAAGCAAATTTCTTTAATTCAAAGAAATGGTAGATCAGAATATGGCCGAAAAAATATTTCTTTACTTTAAAGAAATGTTTTGTTTGTATCTAAGAAACGCTATGCTTAAGACATCGAAAAATGTACTTGACACTGTGAAATATTCGTTGAGAGAAATAGATTTGTTATTGACTGTAATAATAAGTATTTGATATGATTAGGTGAGTTCCGCAATGTAAAGAAGTATGGCGTAAGTTCAAGAAGATAATTATTGCATACAAATAAATCTAACTCGGACTGAGTAAAAGTTTTTTTTTAAACCAAAAATATAATTCTTTGATTCAAATAAGTGTATTTTTTGGTAAAATAACCATTTCTTTGCAGCAAAGAAACGTTGTGCAACGGAAATAAATATTTATTTGTTTCTAAGATGCGGCATATTGTTGAAAGAAAACATTTAACACAGAGTTGATAAAATATTAATTGATCTGTACGTTAAAATGAACGACATTTTTTAATGATGACTTTGTGAACCAGAAAAAGTGCTAAAATGTTTGTTCACTTATATTGCTAATAATTTATAATTTAAACGTAATTATGAGGCATATTTTAAATTGCAGTTGGAACAATATTTATGGGTAAACAGAAATGTGAAAAATATTTCGTTCATTTGACCGTTCGGAACTTCAGGTACATCAAAAAGAAAAAGTTATTCTATCGTTTAACAATTTTTAATTATTAAAGTACAAAAATTAAGCAGGCCCACTTCTTGAAAAAAAATATTTAATGCAATTATAATAATTAAAATTTATAATAATATATTCATTTTTATTTTCGCGGACTAGAAAAAAGAATGTTAAGCAAGACCAACTGACTAATGATTAGGAAGACCGATAAACATCAATCACCACATTTCTTCACATTATATCTATAGTGAAAATGTATGGCTAACTTAAAGACTGGAGAATCCATTTCTATTGTGAGACCATAAACTCTGCGCACCTGGCGGCATAGTTATAAACTACTCGGTACAAATAAAGAATTTTACAAAAACATTCTTTCGACCGAATGGTGTATGAAGTTATTTCAAAAATATATTTCTTCACTTAAAGGAAATGTTTATTGGGCATAAATCGTTTCACTGTTTTTATCAAAAGAAACATATCTTCCAAGTGAATACATTATTTCTTAAGTAAACGAATTCCTTTATTGGACGAATGACATGTTCTATTAGAACAAAAGTATCAATCCCCTTATATGAAAGAAATATCGCCTTCACTTAATTAATATTGCTTTCATTTATCTCAATATTTCTTTGATTCAAAGAAACCAAAATGTTTGTTTCACGCATCAATGAATAACTTATTTAAAATAGAATATATTTTAATTCAAAGGCTCGAAATTATTGAACTAAATAAATATTTCTTTGGATGCGAAAGCGAGATTCAAGGAAACTAGGTTCTTAGTTTTAAAGATATCAATTCCTTGAGTTTATTATCTCATATTCTCAGCGCGAGTTCGTTGCTTTTAAACAATATTCAGTACAATTAAGTAAACAGTTTTCATGGCTCAAACAACTTAAAGTTTCCAGTCCGGCCAATTTTTGTGTCTGTAAGGAACTTTCTGCTCCGATAATATTTTTTGCTACTTTGGAAAAATAGTACAATATTTTACTATTTCATCATAAAATGAGGAATATTAAGTTATAAATACACACAAAGTGTTATTTATAATCAAGAACGTTACACAATAAAATCAATCTAAAGAATTGCTGATCACTTCGCTATTCCTATAATAATACACTTTATCACTATATATCAAATTGTCTAGCAGATGGCAGCACTTCAGATTCAAATCACGAATCCTCACGATCACTCTTCTGTGATTAGTCACTAACACGCATCTTTTTTAAAGGGAGACTTGGAAAAGGGGTTCGAAATGTGACAGATGCTGTACTACAAAATTAAAATACGGCAAAAAATTCCGTATCTGTATACAATACGTAAAAAATATCATTTTTCGTCATTTTTTCACCCACTAGCCATTTTTAAGGTCCCCCGGATAAGGAAATATCACCATCAATTTTTTTCAATGCGGCCTATAGTATGCAATATTATATATTTTTTAAAAAGTATACGTATATGTCGTTAATAGAGAGAAAAGGACGCAACTGTGCTTAAAAATTTACTTTCACTCATTTTTATTTATTTATTGTTTAAACAGACACTTTATGGAAAACGTGAAGTTAATGTCGAATATCGCACGGTAAATGCCACATTTCGTTTCTGGGAGTGTAAAGCCAATAATCAAGAGACGGACGGTGAAATAGGAAGAAATGTAGCATGCATACGCGTAGAAGTGAACTGCACTTACTAATTAGCCATCCGAGCTGACCGAGCGTGACGCGTGAATTAGAGAGGACGAACAACATTTAATGGACCACCTTCGCCCCTCAACTTGCTTTATACTAGTTCAACGATCGTCTCTGGTCTCTACATGCGCGGTAATAATCGGTAACCGGTTATTGGTATCGATCTGTACGCTTTTACCATCAGTTACTAATTCGCTTGCTAACGGTCGATAAAGCAGTTCCGTAATGAGTGCGGTTCAAAGCGAACAAGGTACGGACTGAAAAACGAAGATACACAGCTATCGCCTGTATTCCATATTTACGGCAAGCAAGAGTATCGCTCGATACCTCTACTCATGTACTGCTTGCCGCGTTGGAGCGAATATGAATTACTTTTTTTTATTTTTCTATATAACGTATTAATGCCTCATGAATCACATCTGCAATTATAAACGAGCGACTGCGTACTAATACATCCTCCGATAATTTAAAATTAGAAAGTTTCAAGCGTAAAACCATAATAGCTCTACTTTCATTAACAAAATAAATCATTCATTGCTACGCAGAAAACATAAATTATGAATCGATTCTTGTTTTCTGGCTAGCAATAAATGAATTATTTTGTTAATAAAAGTAGAGCTATTATGTTTTTACGCGTGAATCTCAGCCGCTAAATGTCGTTCCGATGATCCCGATTATAAAAAAAAAAATAATAATAAAAAAAATGCCCCAGATAGGGTTCGCGATATAGCAAACCAAATAAATTAATTAATTTATTAGGCCGAATAAACATTTCATGAACCGATAGACCATTATTCTCATGAATCGGCATTCTTAAATTCTCCGATTTTCATATTTGCATTCAATCGGTTCTTTGTTCGGGGGTAGGATACATTTAAGTAAAGTCGCTTTTTTATGCTCACTTTTTGCTACAAAATACTTTATTTATTACTTCAAATCTCTCTCTCTCTCTGTCTGTAATTTATTTTCTTTCATTATCATACCACGTCGTCATAAATAATTAAGGATTAATGCATGACTAACAAACTATACCAAAAATTGAATTTCCAGTTTTGAAAAAGTACTTTTTCGATTTTTGATGATTTTTTTTCTGCTGCATTAAGGTAAACGTCCCAGTAATCGTGACCTTAGTCCCAGTAATGCTAAACATAAGTGGGTTTTATCATTAAATGTTACTTTTAACACATTTATTTAACAATATATTCAAACTATAACCAAGTTTGACGATTACTGGGACCGTCACGATTACTGGGACATTTAACTTAAAGGAAACAATTTTCGAGTGAGAAAAGTAATCTTTTGAAGGAGGTTGTTTAGAAGCTGATAATTTTCAGCAGAACTGTCGACTTTACGGCGCTGATTAAAAATGCAATTATGAGGATTCCAAAAGTTAGGGCGATTATGCACTAGAGTGGTCCTCATTTATAGAGTAATTTTTTGAAATTTTCATCTCAGTCAGAAGGTATTGGTTTTATGTGAAAATTAAATCTCGCTGATTTGATCAAATCTCGACGTTTGCGGATTCACTGATTGAGAAAGAATACAAGGAAGTATACGATTGAATTGCATTTTGTCACATTGTTTTAAGGCATGAAAATAAAGGACAAGTTCATTAACTAGCCAGTTTTGACCAACAATACTGGTTTTATCCATCGCACATTTATTTTTTCAAATAACAATGACCATTTTCCCCCAAAACTATACGATATATATGAAAACATATTAAGAAGAAAAAATTGTTTATCTCGAAAAATGAACAACACTTTGCGGTTGAACTATGTAAGAAAAACTACCCACAGAAAGTTTGTGTACATTTCCTTTGACCGTTTGAAAATACGTACTTCACTTCGAAGACGAATATATCTGCAGAAGATGAATCTAAGACTTTGTGAGTGGTGTAATTTGAAAGAATGAAACATTTCGCGTTGAACCATCCTAGGTTGAAATTATTT
>CAKNWT010324763.1:30786-44027 GCA_932066315.1 Andricus coriarius | reverse complement strand
ACTATTTAATTCTAAACCAACAGGACGATTAAATATTGTTTTGTATTGGAGCCAAGTGTCCGAGATTTGTCGTGAACCTTGATTTTTTTATGAGGTGCAACGTCAGATATCTTTATATGAAACTGCATATGAAATTGAATTAGAAGGTGCACCTTATAAAAAAATTAAGGTTACGGACGAATCTCGGACTCTTGGCTTCCAAAAATTGATATTACACGAGCGAATATTTTGTATGAATATTTAGCAATCACATAACATTTAATCGTGCTCTTGATGATTGATTGATTGATATTTTCCAATTTTCCAAACGATTCAACTCAAAAAGTCGTACTTTCAGTTTCTGCATGGATATTCGTCTTTAAAGTGATGTACGAATTTACAAACGATCAATGTAAATGCTGTACCTAAACTTTCTGTCACTAGTAAACGAAAAAAATCAAAAGATAAAGATTGTTCACCCAAAATAAATCTACAAGTTTGTCGTCAATCATTTTGTGATAGGACGCGTAATTTTTGTTTTAATCGTAAAAAACATGAAACATTTTTTCACACAAAGCTTTTGGAAAAACGACATCTTTGGCCTTTTCTTTATTAAAGTAATGCATTTTTCAGGGTAGCTGCGAATAAAAATTAATTCCAAATAAGCAACAAAAATTAAAGCAATCATGAAAATTAAATTTGTACTTTTTTTGCAATATCTAAATGGGTTTGAGTCATGCCAACCGCCGGCAAGTCACATTGAGGCATCTCTCATTCGGAAACCCATTTCCAAAGGCCCATGGGCCAACCAAATAATTAAAGTTACCCCAGTACTTTTTGATAATGTTTGGTGGAAACCTTATTTGTTCCGAATCAAAGATGCCGCAATGTGACTTACCGCAAATGTGACTCGCTGCTAATGTGGCTTGCTGCCACATTAAATCCGCCCCTTTCTTGCGCCCAACGTAGTTTTTGAAGGTAAGAACATAAATTTACGCAACAAAGCTCAAAATAATCGTAAATGCATGCTGTAACCGGCTTTGTCATTAGTTCACCCTTTCAACCCCTTTTAACACTGGAAAATTGAAAAAATACCCCTTGTTGGGAGTGAAAAGTAATTCATGCATATGAACGTGATTGAAATAGCTTTTAACTATGTTTTTCATGTAGGTACGATCACGTTGGTATATTAACGTATATTCTCTACGTCCATTCTTCTTACATAGCACCATTTCAACCCCCAAAAATCCGAAAACTACCCCTATCAGTGTGTGAAATAATCACCGGTGCTATAAAAGTATGTAGAATAGTTTTCAATAGTTTTCCATCAGACAGTAACGCATTGACTATTGAAAATCGAAATACTACCCCCATGAGGGGGTAGAAAATACTTCATAAACAAGAATGTGTATAACATATTTTTGAACTCTTTTCTTCCCCCATAGATAGAATCAATAAGTGTCAAAGTATAATAACTACGGTAATTCTACTTACATGGCACCATTTCATCGCATGAAACACGAGAAACTACCCCTGTCAGGGGGTAGAGAAAACTTCATGACCAAGAACGAGGATAAAATATATATACTTTTTTACCTATAGATATGGTTACGCTAGTGCCAATGTATAATAACTGCGTTAATTATTCTTACTTAGCACCATTTCGACACCCAGAATCCCAAAAACTACCCCCATAAGGGGAGGAAAGTACACCGGTACCATGAAAAAAGTCAAATATTGTCTAATAGTTTTTCATCATAACAGTATAATATGTAACTCAATTGGACTTACTCAGTAACGTTCCAACTCTTGAAAATCGAAAAACTATCCCTACAATGAGTTATTGGATTTTGGGATATATAAACCTGTATAGTGAAGGTGCGTGAATTCACATGTACAAACACAAACACGTACAGTCAAATATGCACGTAGCTTCACTATATAGGGTGATATAACCCATAACCCAATAACTCATTGTAGGGGCAGTTTTTAAATTTTGAAGAGTTGGAGCGTCACTGAGTAAGTATAATTGAGGTACATGCCATAATGTTATGATAAAAAACTATTGAAAACTAGTCTCCCTAATTTCATGGTACCGGTGTAGTTTCCACCCCCTGATAGGGGTAGTTTCCGGGATTTTAGGGGTTGCAATAGTGCTCAGTAAGAATAATTAACCTCCTCGTTCTTGCTCATGAAGTACTTTTAATCCCCTGATAGGGGTAGTTTTTCGGTTTTTATAGGTTAAAATGCTGCTAAGCAAGTAGAATTAACGTAGTTATTATACATTAACACCAATTGATTCTATTTATGGGAAAAAAAAATAATTAAAAATATTGTATACAGATTCTTGTTTATGACGTATTTTCCACACCCTCATAGGGTTAGTTTTTCGATTTTCAATGGCCAAAGAGTCACTGTTTGATTAAAAACTATTGAAAACTATTATACCTACTTCCATAGTACCAGAGTAGTCTCAACCACCTGATAGGGGCAGTCTTCGTGATTCTGGGTGTTGAAATGGTGCAAAGTATGATTATTTAACGAATTTATTATACATTGGAACTAGCGTGACCATATGTATAAAAAAAATAATTAAAAAAGTGATGGAGAGAGGTCCAGATTGTTTGCCGAACACAAGAAATATTTATTTGTTTGATAAATTGGTGGCCCTGAAAAGAGCCGATTGGTCTTGGTGGGTAAAGTTTTGTTAAAGTTTTAGTCGTGAAACTCTGGCAGTTGCGGGTCTCACGTAGTCTTGTTCGGGCGTGAAACTCCTTGGATGGGTCTTGTCTTCTCCGCTGTGAAGGCAAGTCTCCTTGGATCGTGGGTCTCACTCCCTCTGTCGCTTCTCGATTCTCTTCCGTATGCTACTGCCTGCTCGGGCCGCACAATTACCGAACGGTGGGTCAGTTCTGGACGTGCAGGGTTCTGGGGCTGAAGGATCAGGTTATACTGGCATTGTTCCGCTGGACTCCGCCACTCTTTTAATGTCGAGGGGCGTCCTCGCCATGTTCACTTAAAGGGTTAACTGTAAAAATATAGTCCGCGAGATCCTCGAAGGTCTCGATTCTCAAATTGTCGAATGCGGAGGGGTAAGGGGGATTACTATTGCGACACTGCGAGAAGGAAAGATCATCATCGAGTTGGCCGAAGTCCGGATTTTAGTGGCTGGTAACCACGGCACGCAAGTCACAACGGGGCTTACGATCCTTGCGATACGAGAGCGAAATGGATACAATTACACTGGCAGGGGCATTCAACTGGGCCTGAATCGCTCTCTTTCGCTTTGCCGCGATGCGTTTTCTCAAGTTGGGTCGATATGAACCTTTTGGGGGAGGGCAGTTGTAGCTCATTGGGCCGAAGTACCACGGATTGAACAATTGAAAATGTGTTCACACCCGGGATACTGAACCGAGGTATAACACGCGAAGATGGGAGGGAGGATATAACCGGACTGTACGACGCACTGGGAGGGGGAAGCTTTGCTTGCAGGCTGCAATTGTAGCACGAGGGTTCGGCTGGCGGTACAGAACTTGGAAAGGAACTGTTCGCGTCATACAAACACAGGCTGGAGGGTGGTAAAGGAGCGACTTAGCGCAAATTGGGACGCTTTACTTGGGAACACTGACACGTAATCTAATGGCAGGGTACTGGCTTCACATAACGTGACTTCCTGAAGCTCCACCACCGTTTTCGGGGGAGGGTCGCTGTCTGATTTTCTTTCGCGGTTGGACGTTTCTGTGCGAGCCTTCGGCGTAGGTTGGTCCTACATTTTTGGTGCGCGTCAGTGACTCCGTTTTCCATGAAAAAACTCCGGCTGGAACAGAACGTCACGAAGAAAAAGGTGGAAGGAGAAGGGCACAATGAGGGTAGACAAACGCTTGGTAAATTTTCAAATCCCTCTGAGGTCAAACAGATTTCTTAATACTATCTTAATATTAAATTCTGAATCATATTGATTGTTCAGCTTAAGAAAAAATATTCCTTTAAAACGTCACGAGGAAGAAAGTTATTTTGCTATTCCTTATAAAATTGTTAAGCCGCTTGCTGGGACAAGTTTTGAGCGAAGTGAACTGCGCGCGATGATAATGTGCCAGCGCAGCGGACAGATTTTCCTAAATTCGTATTCTCCCGCTGGCGGAATTTGTTCGTATGCCCAAAAAAAGAAATAACACCAAATTTTAGCCCAATCGCTTAATATTTACCCACGAAACATAGGCCAAAAATTTACATGAGATGCAATATCTTCATAGTCAAAAACATCAAATTCTGTAAAATCAGAAAATGCCGGCCATCTAAATAGGCCCAAAAAAGCTATTTCATGAAGTTAATAACAAAGGGTAAATGCAAATTCGTTTTTCAACTAAATACTTTAAAAATTCGTAAAAACGAACTCATTGGCTTCTGAAACTACCTGATAATTTTAAAAATCCAAAATATTAAACAAAAATTAATTTACACTACCGTCGAGATTTCTCGGTGCGATCAGCAAAAGTACTATTAAAAAACTGCTGACTTTGAAACGTGATTACTTGTTTAAAATTGGAGCGAGAAATTTTTTGACATCGAATCCAACTTTTCGCATGACCTATGAAAATTGGAACAAAAACCTGAAATTCATAACACAGTCTTTGAAGTCTTAATTTTAATTTAATCCATCCTCCACGAAAGACTCTGATAGAATTTTTATGACGGTCTATAAGGTTCAAAGAGTTTCAATTTGACTGCCTGTTCGGAAAAAATTTGCCAGATAGAATATCTGCTGATTTCTAAGAGGAATTTACATATCTGCAGCAAATCTGGATTTCCCATTGCAAAATGAAGACGTTTCTGTTGGGATTTTACATAAATGTGTAACCAATTGTGATTTCTAAACTGAAAAAGTGCTGGTTTTTGTCTGAAATCCCAAAATAAATTTTTCAGATCTCAAAGTCTGTTAGTTTCTATGAGGTTTCTATAAGGGCTATTAGGAATTCCTTACAGGACCTGCTAAAATTATTTAAATCTATGAGTTTAACTCTGGAATCTACGTGAAAAAGACCGCATTATTCGAGATACAACTAAAAATGTCCAAGCCTCAAATGTCAAGTTTCAGTCGGCGATAACTGCTATCCACCGCGAGAGCGGTAGTCACCGAAAATGTCTCAGATTTTGTTTCTTAACTTCAACTCGTTCTGTGACTTAGGATACTTGTGGAAAAAAACTGAAATTGGCAGAACGTATTCTTTAATCTGTTATCTTTAATTTACGCCACTAAAACTTCAAAAGTAGGCACGGGTTCCGAAGATATGACAATAAATGTGCAATGTTTGTGCTTCTAGTCTCAGTTGTTGAGCAGCGCAGACGGACCGACTCGCTGCTAAAACGACTGAAATTCGGCGCTGATACGCTTGGATATTTTTAGTAGCATCTCGAGAACCCATAAAGATTTTTCAAGCTTTATTGGCCCAAATTAAAGATAAGACACTAAAGACTAAGTGGTATGAATTTGAGATTTTTTTACAACCTTCCTAGGTCTTGCCACAAGTGAGTAATTACGTTTCAAAGTTAGCAGTGATTTTTAAGAGTACTTTTGCTGACTGTACCGAAAATTTCCTACGGTAGTTTAGATTCATTTAGTTAATCAAAGATTTATATAATTTAATACACAAGCAATAATAATTATTATTATTATACCATTAACCCAAATATCTTTCGGGGTAAGCGTGACTCACTTGGTTCTATCCTCGTTATACTGCCGGGCATCAAGAAATTCAGTGTACGAGACCGGATAAGGGAGGGGGAGGTTAGTTGGTGATTTTCAAATTATTTTAGAATTCCTGTGGTGCTTATTTAAACAACACGTTCGTTCCACAAGGTCTTCGGTTTCAGGCTTTAACTTTCTTTACGTTCACGAATTTTCTCACGCGATCTCTTGTATTTATATGGCTTTTTCATATCTTTTCGATTTAGGGTCTCACTCACACATTCCAACCATTCTCTCCTCGGTCTGCCCCTGGGTACGCTACCATTCACTTTACTTCGATATACTTGTTTCGTCAGTCGTTCGTCTTTCATTCCTTAAATTAAAATTTTCTTTCACACTTGTCAAAAAGTATCTCCTCTACACCACATTTTTTGAGGATTCTCTCATTTCTGAGTTTTGTTCATTAGTGTTTTACCGCACATATTGCGTAGGGATTTTATGCCAACCGCGTTAATTTTAATCTTATTCTTTTCTTGGTAGGCCCAGGTCTCGCTACCGTACAGCACGGTGGGTGCAAGTACCGAATAATATATCGTCATTTTAGATTTGTTTCTTATACATTTACTTCAGGTAATAGCTTCTACATTCTACCGATAACCTACCTATCCTCGTTTATCCGCTTGTCTATCTCTCTATTGACCTTTCTGGTAGTAGTTAATAAACTATCAAGATACACGTACTTATTAACTTGTTTTATCCTCTTGTGGTCAAAAGACAATGTTTTATACTGTTTTTTCACCCTTTCATTCAAAGAACATAATTTTTGTTTTACTTACGTTAAATTGAAGACCAATGTTTTCATGCTAGTATTTAGTCTGCTCAACATTCTCTACAAGCCTTCAATTGGCTCTGCCATAACAACTTTATCATCTGTAAACGCTAACACACCCACCTTCACTGTCCCGAAATCCACACCTTCGCCTAAGAAACCCACTCTTAGACACTTGTCCATAAATATAATACATACACATGAGAACATAACGCATTCTTGCGTAACACCTTGAATAATATCGAACCAGTCACTCAGTTGCCCATTTACCCTCACACTCGCATTGCTTCCTGCCTATATTGTTTTTATTGAATGTAGGAGTCCTCCATTGCCTCCGTATTCTTTCAGAACGTCCCAGAGTTCACTTCTATTCACCTTGTGAAACGCTTTTTAGAGGTTTAAAAATGCACCGAAAACTTTTTTATTTACTCTGAAACTTCTTTCTATGATCTGTCTCAAGATAAACATCTTATTGGCGCATGATCTTTCTGGCATAAATCCACATTGCACTTCTCATATATTCTCTATAATCAGTTTTTTTCAGTCATCTAGAACTTCTCTTAATTTGATACATATAATTAACAACTCGCACAAACTGTGAGGTATGTAGTCGCCACCCTACTTAAGCATTTTAGCGTTAATACTGTCTACACCAACAGCCTTACCATTCCATAAGTTCTTAATTATATCCCTTACCTCAGAGGCACAGATTCTCTCAACCATTTTTTGCTAATGTATCGTATTCCCTGTCACAGTTGTGCTGCCTTATATCTTCAATTTTCAATAATTCCTTCCTTCAACAATAATTTACATTTTCGTCTGTTCTTCCGCTTTTATTTTATCTTTACTTTCTTCAAATAGTATTTTCACTTTCCTGTTTTTGCCTCTATAATCATTTTCAAGCCTATTTCTCTTCTCGTCGCCAAGGCCTGAAATGTTCAACTTTCTGAGATAAGCTTGTTTCTTCTTATTCATTGCTACGCGGATATCATTAATCTACCACGTATTACCAGGCATTTTTTCCTACAATCGCAGTACCACACACCTTAGTCGCACTCCCAACAATGATATTCCGGAGCATAGTCCATGCGGCCTCTATATCTTTATTGCGTATTAGCGCCTCTTAATTTGCCCTGTCTATGCATTCGTATATCCTATTCTAAAAATGTAATTTTACTTCCGGTTTCTGTAAATTTTCAATCATAATTCGCGTCTGTTTCATATTTTTTGTTTTCTTTCTTCTCCATCCTTGACCTATGTTCATTTTTTAGATCAAGAGTTAATGATCCGTTTTACATTCAGAACACCTCATAACCCTTGTATCTTTTACTAGCTCCCTGAGTGTTTCATCCGCAACAACATAGTCAATTATACTGTAGCTATCACTTCTACAAGCAGGTGTACAATGATGGATATATGCCTAAACCAAGTATTTGCAATAAGCAAGCCCTGTTCCAAGCATAAGCTAACCAATCTGTATCCGTTACTATTTTTTTTGGATTCTCAAAATTACCTAGCACCCTTTCCATGCCCTGTTGTCGGACTCCAACCCATCCATTCATATCTCCTAGTAGAATGATTCCTTCCCCATGCTCGCAAGTACCTAAACTATTAGTTAAAGTACGCCGGAAGGCATCTTTTACTTCACTCCGTTCACCATCAACTGGGGCGTAGCACGCTATGATAAATAATCTTCTAATTCTCACTTTCGTTACAACCCACAACAATCTGGGGATACAAATCCATGCCTCTTGACATCCTGTCTTGCCCTCTCATCTATAATCAGATCGACCCCTTGACTACCATGGGATTCCCTATCGACTCCTGACCATAGTTCGATTCTTTCCTTTAACTCCCTATTTCCAATCACTCTAATGTCGCAGCACTTTTGCTTTGTTTCAGGTACACATAAAATATCGAGCTTCCTTACGTGCGTAGTTTCTCGTTATTCTCTTTCCTCAAGATCATTCACCCCTCTTTCCCGGATGCATGCCATTCGTCAATCAAAGTTTTAATCCGTTTCGAGGTTACTTTATTATTTTTATTATTCATTGTTTGAAGTTTACGCCCAACTACCAACTTGTTGCGAGAAATGTATTTTGCGAGTCAAAATAATGTTCAAAATAATTAGCCAACCGTCGCGTCGTAAGGTGGAGAGTCTAGTTGAAACGTGAGTCCCACCCGGCGGTCAATGGAGGAGAATTATCGGGACAGTACTAAAACCGAAAGAGTCATTATTGGTTTGTATTGTGTACTTACACGGACACCAGCCTTCAGCAGGTTAACAATACATTATAATTCAGAAATATAGTGCATATCTTTCTCTTTAATTTCGAAGCACGAATATTCAAATTGTCGCGAATTGTGACCGGGAACAGCAATTTCCTGTTCTAAGATAAATTAGAATTGAAGCAGGGAAAACGAAACGGTGCTGAGTCTATCGCGGATTTCTTCAAATATCCAAGTTTCAAGACCCATGAATCTGTAATCACAGGTTTTACGATGGCGTCTATCTGTCTATCGTTGTCGTCATTGTCGTTGTTGTCGTTCTGATGAACCAAAGAGAAAGATCGAGTTGGTTAGCCAGCCTTACTTGACCAACGGTACTGGTTTTAATACACACAACAAAAATGAAAAAATCCATTTACCGGTCAAACTATGCGAGGTACAATTACAGATAATTTAACAAAAATTGTGCACCCAGAAAAGATCTACAAATTTGTTTTAAATCACTTTTTCATAGAACGCGTAGTTTTTGTTTCATTTTTGAAGAACAACATTAAAAATAAGAAAATTGAATTTTTTGACAAACGGCACAAGCTTCGAAAACAAATGAATGCACCAAAGTTGTTCGCGCAAAAATGGGCTATAAAGGAGAGGTGCCAATAAGACCGTTGTTTGGCTCCCAACCGATTAGGCTCAAATTTCGTAAGATTGTTCCTTTGAATGTGACCCACAAACCCCTGAAACGATATTCCGAATGAGCGTTTCATTCAGAAGAAAACACGATCTTTATGATAGCATTTTAAATAGGATTTCGAGCAACTCGACAGATACTTTATCGTTTGTCCATGTTATAAATCTATCTTGTTCACCAAACTTGCTTAAAAACAGTTATGCATATGATGTAAAAAAAATATAGCAAAGCTATGATTCTAGGCATTTGTCTACGCATTGAATCTCAGCAATATCTTTCACCATATAACGATCATTAAGGAAAATTATAATTTAAATGCACGTTTTTGATGTTTTATCTGCTCAATTCTTCAAGAAATAGTGATTTTAATGTATTTCAAGTTCAAGAGAAGTGATTTAATTAGAAAAAAGGGATTTCATAATGATACACATGTTACGTTGTTCATTAATATATCGATTCGAAGCGAATATATTTGGAAACATTCTAGTCATGTTTTATAGTATTATATGACATATTTTTTCATCATTTTTTGATGCGATGTTTCTGTCAGGACATATGCTATGTCAAACTGATTTATTGTGGTCACAGGTTATTTCGCCGAACCGAGGGTGCACCACGAGGAGGCACAGAGGTCAAATAGGTTTTGTTGTTGGGAATATGGGGGTCATTTCCGAAGCCATTTTTTGCTTAGAATCCCAATCCGAGGATGCTTGGGAGTGTCCCGTCTGTGCACATACACAGTTTTTCCCGTGGCCAATAACGTTGCACAGTTGTACCACCGGCCCACGACGTGCACACTTGGACTCGTGCACCGTTATGCCCCTCGCAAATTGAGACGTTCACAGTTGGGAGTTTACCATCTGTGCACATGCACAGTTGGGAGTATCCAATCTGTGCACGTGAACCGTTGTTAGGGTACCATCTGTGTACGTCTAAATTTCGACGTGATCAGATGGGACACTCCCTACTGTGCACGTCGAATTGCCGAGTTGCAAAGATGAGCTTATGCACAGTTACTCCGTGCACAGTTGTAAGTCACCCTTGTGAATCGAACATCTTGAAAATACAAATTTCTGTTTTCTGAGATCATATTTGTAATCAGCGACCCCGAAATCCACCAAGTGAAATTTTTTGGATACTTATATCGTTTTTGGTAAATTTTGATAAGTAACTTCGAATCCGCTATCTTGAAAGTGAAAATTTTAATTTTCTGACTTCATTTTCGTACTAAGCGGGCCCAGAAACCTTTAAGAACAAATTTGCAAGTGAAATTATCCGGTAGGGAACTTTAAGCCTCAAAGTCTTAATGTGAATGGTTATGACGTTGTGGGGACATATTTCATAACTTGAAATGGTCGTAATTTTGCCAGGAAAAATCTTAAGTAACGGCTCAAAAGCTTATTTTGAAGGGTAAGAGCAGTATCAAATGATGCTGCTAGTAAGAAAGACCAACAAAATTTTAATCATCCTGTACATAACCTCAAGAGTAGCCAAAAATCGCATTATATATATGACTATGTACACTCCATGACTATGTGCAAAACCTAAAGCTACTTATAAACTGTTCTTAACGTACTTTAAAACTATTCACAAGATAGCTATTTACAAACTCTTACAATCTACAAAGCATAGACCAACTATTTACAAGCTATTTACAAACTATCTATGAAACATTTACAAAGTGTTTTCTGCAAAATATATTCTGAATCCTCAAATTCAGAACACTCTGAATCTGGTTTAGCAGCATCTTCAATGTAGCCATCATATTTTTGGCAAAATATTCCATTTTTTTAAACAATTCAGTC
The DNA here is from genome assembly GCA_932066315.1 of Andricus coriarius. Lineage (NCBI taxonomy): Eukaryota > Metazoa > Arthropoda > Insecta > Hymenoptera > Cynipidae > Andricus > Andricus coriarius. The sequence continues at coordinate 32,811 of CAKNWT010324763.1, read as the reverse complement.
AAATAGTTATAATTCTATTACCATTTCCATTAAATTATTACACACCCGTGTAGCTCTGTCAATTTTGTGACAGAACGGTTATTAAACTCATCCATCCACGTATAGAAAAAAATAGTGTACTCAATCGCATGTCAATTGTTCCTCCAGAAAGACTTGTTAATCTCTTGTAAAATTTGGTAGATTGTATCTTAGCGCTGTTTAGCTTTCCCGGCTTTAATTCTTTATGAAAACTGCATGTCCTAAAGTAAAAATTAAAATTCTTAAGGAAATTTGTTGTTCTGAAGTAAACCTCAAATCAGAATTATAATTTTTTTTAAGAAATTCACTGTCGGAACTGTCAAAATGGCATTTCTCTGCTGAAATTCCGTTCCCGAAACTGAAAATTATAATTCTTTAATGAAATTGCTGGTCTTAACTTAGAATTAGAGTAATAAAATATATGAAACCACTTTTAACTAGCATATTAGTACATTTGAGAGAAAAATGTGGGCTACTACATGACATTGCCTGCATTACATTTATTCTGCTCATAAAGTTCGGAAGTATTTCGTTCAGAACTTTAGTAATAAGCAGTTTTTTAAATTTTTGAATTGACCACCATTTTGTTTTCTTTTCAGTATTTTGGATTTTTGAAATTTTCAAGTAGTTTCTGAAGCTAAATAGTTTGTTTTTACAAAAAGAACAACTTTTTTTAATATAGCTTATCTGAGCCTTTCTAGGATTTCGCCTTTTGTGATTTTCCAACATTTTTTGATTCCTTGACTGTGAACGCGTTTTAAGCATCCCATGAAAATTTTTGTTTTCGGCGTTAGAATGATTCGAAGAAAAATTGAAAAAGTTGAACAGATTTTTCGTTCTTGCGTGATTTCTCCGATAAAAGTTTCACGGGAAAATTGCGAGGCTCATGTGTGGTGAGTAAACATTAAGCGAGTTGGCTGAATTTCATCGTAGTTTTTTTTTTTCTAGGCATACAAACTAATTCCATGTGTACACAGTATTTATCCACAGCATGTGTATTAGAATATTCAATAGTTCTCGGACAGTTTTCGCTTCCAATAATCAAATCCTTGACATGAACAAATGAGAAAAACAAAACTTATTAAACTAATCTATTTACAATATTTTAATTTACATTCTGTGACCCAAATGATAAGGTAAAAGCATTTTACGGTTTACATTATTAATACTTAATAAAATGATCAGATCTTTGAATCATTTCTTTGGTCAACTTCTTAATACTAAAGGGCAGATTTTTTATACAAAATATCATAGTAATATAACCACGAAGGAATAATGAGTCATATCACTTGATGCGTTTGGCGAACAGATGGGGGTGAAACAACCTCCAAGAAATCAGTAGTATTTGCCAAGCAGGAAAAGAAATATTGCTTTCATGCGCGTGCGCATTGCTGTTTTCGTGTCACGTGATATCCCCACTCCAGTGCCTGAAATTTACTTTCAAATGTAACATACTGGAGTGGGACCTTCCTGGAGCCTTCTTGGAGCGCAACTAACACGTGACACAATAACATCAATGTGCATGTGCACGAAAGTGATATTTTCTTTGCAAGTTTGACAAACACTAACGTCCAAACAGGCAGAGAACGAATAGGAAAGGGACTAAGAGGAGCCTCAAAAGCCCATAAAACCCTTGGAGAAGTTTTGGACAAAGTTCCGAATAACTGAACTCTCCGATTTTCTTCAAGCTCCGTATACTTATGTATTTTGACGCGCTGATTATGAATATGATAGTGAAAATTTACGACAAGGCGATTTTCATGGTGAAACCATAAGAAAACCATCAAAATAAAGGGTTTTAGCATTTATCTAAGCCAATACGCGAAATTTCGCAAAATCTTTTAAATAAAAGTTATAGATCTCATCGAGATACATATTTTTTGTAAAAGTCGCAGGGGTGCCTTCCCGTTCCCAAGAAATGTTGGAAAGGGATAGGGGCTTGACCAACATTATTTCTGTGACCAGTCACAGGGGTGCCTTCACGCCCCCCACGAGATGCTGGAAAGG
>CAKNWT010324763.1:0-23365 GCA_932066315.1 Andricus coriarius | reverse complement strand
TTGAATCGCGATATCTCGGGTTCTATACAATATTTTTTTAATCTGAATAATTCTACTTGTTCATCGTGAGGTAAGGAAGGCCACTCGAATAAAAAAATTTGTTAATAACTAATTACCGGAACATTTTTCGATAATCCACCTACGTGTCTTTCATGTATTTTTACCCGCCAAATCCGAATTTTCAGGTTGGCTTGTCGATGAGTTAACAAGTAATTAGTTAATAACAAATTTATTATTTAAATGGCCTTCCTTAACTCACGATGAACAAGTAGAATTTTTCAGATTAAAAATATATTGTATAGAACCCGAGATATCGCGATTCAACTAACAAAGCAGCGTAAGCGGCGCGAGCGAAGCGCGAGCCCGAACCCGCGTGCCAAGGGGACCATATAGCTCTCAAATTAAAATCAGGATATCTCGACTTCCATCAAACATTTTTCAAATCTAAAAGAACCTACGTGTTCTGCAAGAGATAAGGAATGTATGGCCGTTTATAGAATGCTGGTAAGTCTAATAATAAACTATTTATAGCGGTTTAAACATTCAAATTGTTAATAACTAATTAACCGTTGATTTTTAGACAAGTCACCCTCAAAATTCGTGTTCAGCGGGTCAAAATACATAAAAAAGCACTCAGGTGGAGCCCGTTACCCCTATCGGCCACGACCCCCCCCCCCCCCCTGGCTCCTAGACTAAGAGGGCTAATTTCCGATATGGAAATAAGATTCATAAAAACAGTATCGAATGGTATTAAAACGAGACCATTGGTGAGAACCCAGGTTCATTTGTTTTACATTGAAAATAACAGCATGAAGTTATCCTATTTAAAAACAGGATAAGCAAAAAATGATACCGTGAAAAAGAGATATCTAGTTTTTACAGAGAACGAAAGCATAATATAAACGTTCTTTTGCATCCGAGGAGCTGATATTAGGAATAAAAATACAACAAACCGTTGTTCAACGTATTCGGAAAATTTATTAAGGTCGAAATCCCAACGTTTCGAGAGCACACAGTTCTCTTCAACAGAGGAATATGTTGCGAGGTTATAAGGTAAAATGTTAGAAGATCAATGATAATAGAATATGTTTAAGGGCATGTGATACTTCAATCGGGTTCAGTTCCCCCGGGTTTTTGTCCGCAAAACTTAAAATTTGTAAAAACTGAATTCGGATATGCTATAAAATAGAATAACGGACGTCCCCGAGCTCTTTTTTTAAGGGATAATAGCAAAAAAATATATATTCTGCTAAATAAAATTTTTCTGTATATACATTATTTGGGGGTTAGGATCAGTTGTCAAGTCTCTGTCATTCCGATAATGTTGGTATCTGTTGTACCGAGTGGTATAGAGGGCGTCCTAACGAGCATAAATTCAATTATTTATGAAATATATTTTTTGGATTGCCGACAAACAAGCTTAGTTCCGGGACATTAGTTACTATGTTTCATTACTTGTCCTAAGTTTTCGACCAAAAATATTGTGTAGTTTGGAAGTAAAGCTGCGGGGAGAATTGTAAAACACATAACCTCAAAATACACACATATTAATCAAATTTAGCAAAATAAATTTTTTTTAATTATTCCACAAGAGAAGAGTTCAGGGACGTCCGTTATCATGTTTGCTATCATTCCCCAAATTTTCGAGGCAAAATCCTTATTATTGTAGGAAAAAAGCCGGGGGAACCTAACAATGCTAAAATCGGTCATTGTTTATGTATCACATGCCCTTAAAGAATAATATAATAGAGAGATAAGATTTTAAAAACATAAGAGTTCTAATCGATAAACATGTAAATACAAAAATAAAACGACTGACATCTTTTGCAGTAAATAATGTTTTACCATATTGATAGTAAAAAGTCTAAAAATTAAAAAGTGCAAAGAAATAAAATTTATCGACTTGTAGACTTTGTTAAAATATTAACAAAAAGATGTTATCTAGAAGTATAGAACTGTAAAAATATTCGTGATTAATAGGGTGGTAAAATCATCAGAAAATATAAGAAGAGGTTAAGTTCGGGTAATGACAGTTTCTAAGGTTACCATAATTCAGAATCACATATACAAGTATAAATTCAGGTAAATGAACTTAAGTGCTTCCTGCTTTCATAAGCGGACTCCAAAAGTGAAACTCGACACGCATCAACGAACCTAGCCCACAACGCTTTAGGAAAAAGACGACAATTTTAAAATTATACATAATAATTTGAGAAAGCATTATTCAAGATTGTAAAAAACGAGCAGGGAAAAATTGCAATTTTGTGTTTAAATTAAAATAAAATCAACGAGATATATTATCGGAAGCATGATAATGGTCCCATTTCAACTAACTTGTACCGTAAATCGACGAACTTGCGCCGTTTTCTTAACATCCTTTTAAAACACCCCCTTCAACGCAAACTTGCTATTATTAAAAAATATATTGATTCTGCTATTCTCTGGTTTGATAAAAAAGGTCATAAAAATAATTTAAAAACTGTAAAACGTTATCTTGTCTTGAACAACTTTCCACACAAGAAAAGTGAAAAACAGATTGATATTCAAATTAAAGACCGTAATAAAAGAAGCATGAGATATTTGCAAATGAAAATGATGGCTCACTGGAACCTGAGGGGAACCTTCCATTATTGTTATTTTTGACAACATTTTTGAGTTTTGAGTAATGCATATACTACACTATAATTTGATATCCATATTATAAACTGATATCGATTTTGACTTATCTCTTACGGTTTATGCGACATTTATTGATAATGAACAAAAAAATAACGATAATTTTTGTTTGGAAAGTTCCAGTAGAACGTTTTTGGAACGTTCCGAAGGCTCCCGTTGAACATTTCAGGATCGTTATGTGCTATTAGGGAACGAAGTCTCGCAAATTTTGAAGTTCAACAGTATGAAAAACAACTGAAGATGCAGTTAGGACGACACCAGTGTACACCTGGTCGTACAAAAGGTTGCTAGGAGTATAGTCTACAATATTTCTCTTAAATTTCAAATTTCAGAAATAACAAAATCAATTCAAAATAATTCCGTGGCGGCAAGGACCTGCTGCAAAGTTTTTAAAAGTACATCGTACAAGTACTGTCTTAAATTCTGAAGTTTCACAGTAACAAAAAGAACTCTAGATGCAGTTCGGACAGCCGCGGTATAATTGGTTATGCACCATAGTTGCTAAAAGCATAGTCTACAAAAACTCTTTTACGTTTCAAGTTTAAAAAATAGCAAATAGAACTACAAATGAAATAAGGACGACCCGGTGTCTCTGGTGGTGCACTAGGTTGTTAAAAACTAAATCTACCAAAACTCTTTTATATTTCGAAGTTCAGCAATAAGATGAACAACTGTAGACGCAGTTAGAACGACTCTGGCCCATCTGGTCGTGCACGATGTTGCTAAAAGTATAGAATACAGGTTCTCTAATCAATTTTTAAGTTAAAAAATGACAAACCCAACTCAAAATGCAGTGAGAACTACCGCGGCGTATCTGGACGTGCGCCAAATTGCTGAAAGAACAATCCACAGGAAATCTCTTAAATTCCCTAGGTGAAGAAGTTATATAGAGTTAATGTATAGTGGACAAAGCAATGACATTCTTCATTTATTTTATAAACTTTTCTGTACAAAAAATATAAAAAATATTATTTTTGTGTCCACTATATATAAACTATATATAACTTGTTCACCTGGGTTTAAAATTCAACAATAAGAAAAACAAATCTAAATGATATTCGGACGAACCCGTTGTACCTGGTCGTACACCAAGTTGTCAAAAACATAGTCTACAGGAACTCTCTTAAATCTGGAGTTCAAAAATAATAAAAACAGATATAAGTGAGGTTAGGATGACCACGGTGTACCTGATCGTCGACCATATTGCTGAAAGCATAGTCTGCACAAACTGTCTTAAATTTTAAAGCTAAAAAATGGCAAAAGTATCTCCAGATGCAGTTAGGGCGACCCCGGTGTATCTGGTTGAGCAACAGGTTGCTAAAAGCATAGCCTACAAGACATACCTTAAATTTTAAAGTTTGAAAATAACAAAAACAACTCTGGATATAATTAGGATGACCGCCGTGAAACTCGCCGTACACCATGTTTCTAAACGCATTGTCCATAGGAACTCTCTCAGATTATGAAGTTCAATAAGAACAAAAACCACTTGAGATTTAGATAGGACGATGCGGTGTATCTGGTGCTGCACTAGGTTGTTAAAAACAAAGTCTACAGGAAGTTTATTAAATATTGTAGTTTAAAAATAACAAAAATAACTAAATATCCAATTAGAGTGACTCTCGATTGCAGTTAGGACGACATCAGTGTACCTGGTCGTACACGGGGACGTTAAAAGAAAAATCTACAGGAAATCTTTTAAGTTTGGAATTCACAAATAACAAAAACAACTCTAGAAGCTGCAGAAGTTCTACAGGATCTCTATTAAATTTTGAAGTTCAACAATAATAAGAACAACTCAAGATGCAATCAGGAATACCTCGGTGTACCTGGTGAGGCACCAGATTGCTCAAAGCATAGCCTACAAGAACACTTCTTGAAGTTCAATAATAACAATAATAACTCTTAATGCAGCTAGGCCGATCCCGGCGTACCTAACCCTGAACCAGGTTGTTGAAAGCATGGTCTACATAAACTCTCAATAATTTTTAAGCTTAAAAATAACAAAAACAAATCTAGGTGCAGTTAGAACATCCCCGGTTTCCCTGGTCGTACGAAACGTTGCTGAAAGAATATTCTACAGGAACTCTCTTACATTTTTCGGGACCACCATGAAAAAAAATTGAGATGCAGGTAAATTGAACCTTATTTATGCACTGTGTTGCTGAACACGTAGTCTACAAGAACTTTCTCAAATCCTGAAGTAATAACAAAAATATCTCTTGATGCCGTTTGGACGACCCTGGTGTACCCGGTTATGCACCACATTGCTAAAAGCATAGTTTACAGGTAGTGTCTTCAGTTTTCGACTACAACAATATCAGCTACAACTTAAGATGCCGTTAGACTGACCTTGGTGTAACTGGCCATGCACCAAGTTTCTAAAAGCACATTCTACGGGAACTCTTTTAAATTTGAAAGTTTAATAATAACAAAAATAACTTTAGAGGCAATAAGGACATACCCGGTTTACATGGTCGTACAGCCCGTTGCTTGAAACCTAGTATACAGTAACTCTCATAAATGTTGAAGTTCAACAATAACAAAAACAATTCCAGACTCAATTACAGAATAAGGTCTACGAGTATTTTTCTTTTATCCAACCGAAGGATAATTATTATATCTAGTGTTGAAATAGTATCATTTTTAGGCAAAAAAAGTTTTTTCTTGCATCAATTTGATGTTAGATTTGTTGACCAGTGTCGGTTAATTGCTTCATTCGGCAAACGAATAGAAAAAACAATCGAAAAAATATATGAAAAAAATGCATATTTATTTGATACTTTGATATTCGAAACATATTAAAAACTCAAAAGATCTCAGCTGGAGGTTTGTCACGACGTTCGCTCAGGGGCTGCTATTATTATTATCAACAGTTAATATATTTAATTATCTCATTGCTCATGGCAAATATTTTTCTTTTTATAAGAATTTTTTCGTCGTTTTAAAAAAAAAAATCAATCTTGTTGCAAAGAAAGCTATATTATTATTAAATCATAAAAATTGTTATAAAGAAATAAATACACAGACGTACAAATTTTATACAGATGAGGCCACACGTGAATTACGTATCGCCTTTGGGCGGAAGTGGGACAAGAAAACTCTTACGCCATGTTAAGCTTGCATACATCTACTATCGAAAAATCCTCACATTGGGGAGGGGCTGAACAATTTAAAAAAAGGCCTTTCCGTAAATTGCTTCTGGCCCTGAAGTGAATTAACTTTTTGCTCTAACTGTTAAAAGACACCTTAGTGTTCTACTAGAAAATGCTATTATTAAACATTTAATATTTACTAAAATCTAATGCAATATGAATATTATTAGTCGAAGATCTTGATGAACTGCCAACATTAGCTTTCCTTATACATCATTTTATAGAAAAAAATACTTTCCACAAAAATGGCTGATTTGGGGAATTTTTTAATATATTTTTTTAAAAGTGAATGAACTGTTTATACTTTTATCGAAAATTGACTACCAACGAAAAGAACACCTTATTTTTCCTGTACTAAGGTAACTAAAGTTATTTCTGAGATGTTTACCTTTACTTCTCGGCTGCAAATGAGTTGGTGAGGCGCTAATTCTCCTCAGTCCATTGCTCATAAGTGCACCAACTTCTCCTGTTGTCGCACAAGAAGCTTGGTAACCTCCAAAGAAAAATTGCAGGTCTGGATGTTCGGGTGTAGTATATCTAGAAGGGATGATACCCGTGATCTGTGCCAATCCAGTCGATGCCATAATCCCTCTCTGGTTAGTCATATATTCTGTGGCAGCCGCCCAGTTCAAATAGTACTCATCGCGTTCATTGATATCCCACGATATGGTGTAAGATACGTGATTATGAAGATTCTCACCAACGCCCGGAAGATCTTTCAGGACTTGGACGTTTACTGATTTTAAATGTGCTGCAGGTCCTATACCTGAAAGGAGTAAAAGTTGCGGAGAGTTCACAGCCCCACCACTAACGATGATTTCTTTCGTTGCCCGAGCTGCTCTGTACTCTCCATCCTAGAACAATTAACGTGAGTAGCCTGAGATATTTTATAGTCAACACTAGTATTTTCTAAGGGATCAGAAGAAGAAATGTTCTAAGGGATTTCCAGAGTCATGTACTGTAAAACATAAAAGAACCCACCACAATCCCGTAATCATGACGATTTCAGTAATTGTGAAACATACTTAATCATCTCTTGAGTATTGTAAATAAAGGAGCAAATATTGTCCAACTTTGAACTATGTTGATGACAAAGTTTTTGCTATCAAAAACCCCATTTTCAAACGACTATAAATTCTTTACTCTTCAACAAAATGAAATAATATTATATATCAATCGATTCTTCTCAATCAATGATTCCTTTTCTATTCGTCCATCAATTGTGAATTATGCTAATCAATAAAGTTTAACAGTGAACAAATATATTTCTAATATTATAAATAACTATAAATTCCTTACACACCAATAATCTCTAGCTATGTATAATATAGAGCTAAAAATACATTTTAAAGTAATATAGAAATCTTAAAACCACAAAAATGAGTATTTTGAAATTGAAAACTCTTCATGTCACCCTGAATACATTTTTTAAATTTATTTATTAGGAAAAATATTTTCTTCATAGTATTGGAAAAAAAACCTGCACATAGTATTGCTGGGCGAAAAATGCCTACAGGCCGATTCAGACAATGCATTATGAAATTACAAATGTTCATATTCTAAATCCGATAATACCTTGAATTTTCTTTGTCTACTTAATGATATTCAGAGATTCTTCTTTTGAATAAAAAATACATAAGTAAATACAAATAGTTTACAGACATTCTCTTTTACAGGTTTGTTAATAATTAATTCTACAGTGAACAACAATGTCAGATTCTACAGGAAGAACAATGAAACCACCAAAACACCAAAAAGTTGTAAATGCGGTTCAAAACGATCGAACGCGCAGAGCACCCGGCAATGGGTCAGCGAACAATGCCGATAATCCTAGAGTTAGGGGTGCTGAAAATAATTTAGATGGAAACACAACGACGAACCGGCGAAACGCCCAAATTGAGAATTTATATGGCAGTAGCTCCCAGTGAGACCCTGCGGTGGTTGTTTAACCTTATTGCTTTAATTATATATATATATATATTGTATACAAATATAAAACGTTGTTTAACTATAAGCAAAGATTAACTTTTCTGACTGTTAACCTTCTTACTTTCTAATGACATGAAATAAAGTCTGCCTCCGTCTCAAAAATGAGATATGGAAAGATGTCTTCACTTCATCTTAAATATGCCTTGATTGGGAACAATTCAAATCGGTACCAACTGGCAGAATTTTTATTCTGGAGGATATGCGTAGATGAAATAACACGCGCTTATATAAAAAATATGACCCTAAATAAAAGAAACAAAAGTTCTTCTGTTTACAGTGTACTTTGAATCAGGAATAGATGTTTGAAATTAATTTAGAAATAATAAAGTAGAATAAAATGAGATAAGAATGGACTAGGATATAAATTCATAAAAATACATCAGTTTGAAATATATTAGGTTAAAAATAGATATCACTTTGAAAAAATATACGATGAAAATGGATACAATGAAGTAAGATTAAAATAGAAAGGAATAGAATAGATGTATAGAATTAAAAAATATTAATATGAAGAAGAAGAGGATAGTTCAGAATATCCTCCAGGATAAGGGATGTAAGACAAAAGTGGCTATCACTATTGCAAAAAACTGAAATAGAGAGTGATTATAAATAGGGGCCGTCGGATTGTTCAAATGTAAACTATTATCAAACGGAATGATAAAGACTGTGATTAACGTGACATAGGTAAATCATGTGAGAAATTAGCCTCATTAGAACAGCAGGCCAATCTCTAAGATTTTGAAAACCGTTTGAACCCGGGTTCAAACTAAAGCTCTAGAAAAAAATTATTTAAGTACTAAACGATTCTTAAAAAATTGAAATAAAGCACTTTGTACGAATACGAATTATGTGAACATACGTATATTCTTGCCAGATATTCCACAAACCTGGATAGAAGTGGCGTGGATCGGAGTAAAAGAAACAAGGATTACAGATTCGAAACGTTAAAGAAATTTTTAGAATTTTTTCACCATGTTTTTTTAAACAATATAATGATGGTATGAACGAGATTTTTACGAAATATGCATGCTGCGATTTTTTTGGAACGATTAAAGTGCTTACCTTGTAATACTGAATTCCGACTGCTTTATTATTCTCTATGATCAGTCTAGCTGCTGTGGCATTTAGCATGATGTGAAGATTACGGCGATCTCTAACTGGCCTGAGGAAGGCCGCAGAGCTGCTAACTCTCACACCATTGCGACTGTTTGTTTGAGCTACTGTAAATCCGGTGAACTGGTCGCCATTCAAATCCTCGGTAAGCTTGTATCCTCTTTCTACAATCGCCTGAAGAATATCATTTGTTATTGGAGGCTGCCAAGGAAATCTTTCCACATTTAGTGGTCCGCCTGCCAAATGATACTTCTTTCCAACTCTGGGAAGCTCTGTATTATTCTCCATGCACATAAAATATGGCAACACCTACAAGAGAATATCAAAAGTTTAATCTTCTCGTCCTTTTAAACTTTATTTAGTTGTCTGGTTTTTCAATAAAGCCAATTTTCTCTGTCAAATTAGTATTAAGGAGAGGAAATGTTACAACTTTAAAAAAATTATAAATCTGTTTCCGATCACCAGGAGAGCCAAAATCACGTTCAATTATACGCAATAGTTCCTGAGAAAAAAATGATTGAAAATATGCTTTGTTTTTATGCCTTTACATTGGAATGCCCCCTTAATCAATGAACTGGCTCGGTATGGTGAATATAAAATTTGCGGATGGTAAGCAGAATCTATCATTAAAACTTATCACAATGACTAAAATGAGTATTTATATTTTAAACCATTTTTTTTAAATCGTAGAAACCCAAATAATTTTATTTTAAAATTAGGCTTTGGGCTCATTCGATAAGTCGACCAGTATTTCTATAGAAAAGTGCAGATATTTTTATTTTGAAAAAGTAGTCGTTTTAAAATATCTGTATGATAATATAAAGAATTTCAAGACTACAAAACCACATTTGATTGAAGCCCTTCCACGGAAGAATAAACTGTCTTCTACTTAGATTTATTCTGAATACTCTTCTGTAATTTATTCATAAATGACATAAATTCTAGGATTCCGGGACGAAACTTCACAACTTAATGAAATTATAAAAAAAACTTGAACCTTTTTCCAGCTTTTCTCCTTATTTCATTTATTTTTTGTTGCTCTTGATTTTTTCGATACAAATATTACTGGCTGCTCAAGACAATAAATATAGATAGAAGCATTAAAGGAGGTTAACTATATTTTAATTTTTAATGTTTAGCTTGAGAAAATTGTGCACACTGAAAAAATTGTCTTGAATCAAAAGTGCTTGCCCAAAAGTAAATCGTTTATTGGCTCGAATGAATATTAAGTGAAACAATAATAATTGATTTAAAGGATTGATGTTATTGTGTCGACCAGGGTAATTAATTAATTAATTTCTGATGTTACATTTTTGTCAACTACTGGTCAAATAATTTTCTGGAAAAACGAGAAAAAATCTACCACGGCCCGGATTTGAACCAGGAACGCCACTATTCACGAGTGGAGCGTTGGCCAATTACGCCACCGAGGCCGTGGCAGATTTTTTCTCGTTTCTCCAGAAAATTATTTGACCATTAATTGACGAAAATTTAACATTAGAAATTAATTAATTAATTACGCTGATCGACACAAAAACATCAATCCTTTTAGTTATATACAAGATTCGGCGAATTAATGTAGATTAGAATTAATCAATAGAAATTCACAGGTTACTGAGATGCAGACGCGCATCATCCTGTGGATATAGGAGAAACGAGAAACTTTCTGCTGTGGCCTCGGTGGCGTAATTGGTTAACGCTCCACTCGTGAATAGTGGCGTTCCCGGTTCAAATCCGAGCCGTGGCAGATTTCTTCTCGTTTCTCCATAAAATTATTTGACCAGTAATCGACAAAAATTTAACATCAGAAATTAATTAAGAATAATTGATGTCGGTTGCAAAACATTAACTTTGAAAACTTAACAACTTTAATAACTTGATTACTTCAACTTTAAACTTTGACTTGGTCTCGAGCATGGACAAAAAGTTTACGGACTTTAAATAAGTGTTAACTTAATTATAGCGATTCTCTAAATAAATAATTTGCAATACTCTGTGGCATATACCTTCGTCGGACCTTTAAGAACTTACAATAGCCATTACAATTTTGAGACATTGTAGACACTTTTATATCACAGCTAACGACAAGACATGGTTGGCGAAAAACTGTAGCGATTCGCCCTAGTTGACGCTATCTTTTTTGTTTTATTTTATTTAAATCAGTATGTTATAAAAGAATTCTTCACAAAAATGTTATATATTTTTGACAAGGTACCTCATCCCATGACCATCCTATGTTTCCGAGAGCCTCCCAGTTGTTAAAATCCTTCGGATGCCCTCGAATGTACATCATCCCATTATGGGAGGAAGTTCCACCGAGATTTTTGCCTCTAGGCCAACTGCATGACCCACCAGTGGCTAAACACGCAAAATTTTCGTTGGTCGTATTGTACTGCCAGTCGATGTCACTTCCTATAAAAATGGGAAAAGGTGAGACAGAAAGAGTTTCTGAAGGCGCAATTGAGAAAATTCAAAACTCACCTAAAAACATTCCCACCATACTTGGTATGCTTGTTCCAGGTGGTTCATCTGGACCAGCTTCAAGAAGTAAAACTTTCCACTCTGGAATGTCACTCAGTCTTGAGGCCACCACGGAACCTGCTGATCCTCCTAAATCAAAAAGAAAATATTAAAACTTCTCATTAGAAGTGCCCTGCATCAATGTTTGAGCTCCACTTGAAGACACGTGTGTAACACTACGAGTGATGTACGACATTTCATTTGAAATCAGCACTTTATGAGACTGCAGGGCCTTTTGATAAGTGAGTCGTGAAAACATACGACTGAGGTGGCAGTCATCTGCTTTGGCTTTGATGGGTAATCTCGTATAATGCGAAATTTTAAATGTGGTTTCGTCCGAGTTAGAGTGCCATCTGGTGCCATTATTTTTCCCAACAGTACGGTCAGAGAAAACATTGTGCGTTAATCGGTGGTCATTTGTGGAACTATTTACGTGTCAGTGTAGTGCTTTTGGAACTTATCACATGTCAAGAGCTGACACAATTCGGTAAAGGGCTATATAACGCTCACTTTTCAGAGGTGTTGGAGGCTCATAGGATGGTGTTTTGATAAAATGTATATAAATTTGTTTATGAATGAAACTGATGATAGGTTCTTATGGAAATTACTCTATTGTCCTTGAAAAAAAAAACATTTGTTTCTTAATATTATCTCTCTCTTATTACCACTCTAGTAAATATCAAATGCTAAATATTTTAAAATGTTCGAGAATTGTATACCCATCAATTAACTGTTCTTAAATACATGCAGAAATTATAAATAATCCATAGACAAAAGATTTTACAGGAGCATTGAAGTATGGATACCTGTTTTTTACCTTTGTATTTATTTGGATTACAGGGTTCATTTCTGACTTCTGATTAAAAGTCGATAATAAACATGCTGCGAATTCCGGGCGAAGGTAGCTCCACTGCAGAGCTTAATTATAGAGGAAGTAGTTTAATGGGACAGTGGGATGTAACCAATCACGTGAATTGATTTTGATTTATATGCTCTATTTGTAGAAAATCGTGTGTAGGGAAAATTAACACTCTATACGGTTATTTGTATAATAAGTATGATAGAGAAATCAATGGTATTTAATGAAATATCTCACATTTATAATCTATTTATGCAAGTGGAACAGAAAGCAATATGCGATATGTGAAATTTAAGGAAATAAACAGTGAAGAAATAATATCTGGAACATCTTACGTTTACCAATAAAAATAAGTAATAAGGGATCTGGTATACCTAGTAAATCTGGTCCTCGTAGGATGATATTATCAACAGTTATTTCCACGAATGAATACAAGTGGTAACATTTTTTTTATAAATTGCCATTCAATAGGACTAAACTTTGCCCAGAGTGGACTCGATTTACACAGAAGGCAATATTTATAATGAGTTTCCTAATTGCTACAGATGGAATCTCACTTTAGTGAAGCATATAACAATTAGGATGGAAATTGATAGGAAAAACATTGTCCGACTGGGAAGAATATTTATCGAGGGGGAGAAAGTGACATTCTTCTTACTTTCCACGAGTACCATCGACTTTAGCCTTTTCCAACTCTTTTCATATAAAGCAAATCAAATTTTCTCTCCTACAATTTGGACAGCATTGTTCACGGCATTGTTCGGTTTGATTCCTCTGGAATCAAACCGAAGATCCTATGACAAAGCCACCGAAGGCGTCCTCAGGTTGCGGATAGAGGGTCACTGTACCAAGAATTTCTGCTGAATATGGATACAATCATTAGTAAACGGTCGCGGACCATATCCTAGGGGTGATCCGGAAGGAATTAACCCACAAGCGAAGGCGTAACAACCGCGCCGAAAGCTGAATGGCTCCTAGGTGAGGTGCCTCGAACGGTGACGAATAACCCATCAACTCAGCACAAAGATAGGTTGAAAGAACACTCAAAGAATATGAATAGCTTCAAGGAGCTGTGCAGTGCCCTCATAACACCTGAGGAGGAATGCCCACCTATCACTACCGAGGAGGTGAAAAAAGTATTAAGAGGCGTGAAGAACTATTCCGTCCCGGGACCAGATGGTGTCAAGACTTGTCTAAACACACTGTATAATATGTTCACAGCTATACTAAATGATTCGGACAATTGGACCTGTGTGGCGAGAGATGTACGAACAACGCGGCTCAATGAAATGTGTAGCAGGATGTCGGGAGAACCTGCTCATCGATAGATGTGTCTGTAAAGACGCAGCATTCTATCAGCATTATCTATCGATGACCTGGATTTATTACCGGAAAGCTTTCGATTCAACCTCACATAGACTTATCATCTGTCTGTTGGAAAGCTTAAAAGTTCATCCACACATTGTGAGGTGCATAGAGAGATTAATGCCGATTTGGAGAACCAGACTCTGCTCGACAGAAGCGCTATACGACACCTTAGAGTGCCACAGAGCCGAATTCAGGACGTCAAATCTATAAACGATTCTCTCCCACGGATTTGGTCTTCTCGATATCGGGTCCGGAAAGGTTATGCACATGAACAGAAGCATGCACCTTAAATCTTCTGTTCCGCGACTTTACATCTCACGCCGTCGAGGTGGTCGCGAAATACTGAACCTTAAATGTATTCACAACAGGATTATTCTGGGTACAGCACATATGGTCGCAAATGGACAAGACTCTCTTCTTGAAATGGTCAGGAAACACGAAGAAGTATGCAAAGAGGCATTTCTGTACAAAGCAGCGCAGGAGGCTGCTGATACACTCGGCCTTCACTTCAATATCAGGGACGAGCAAAATGCATCAAATCTTATTCATCTCGAGTACTCACTCCTAAAGGACCGGTTAAGGAAGCACAGGAGAAAAACTTCCGCAAACAGCTCCTCGACAAGAAAATGCGCGGCATCTTCCACAGAAATGTGGAGGATCTTTCGATGCCGTATGAGCTAACGTTTACTTTAGTTGAATCATCCGGATTGACGTCGGGCGCGGAGGGTTTCATTTTGGCATGTCAAGACGGTGTCGTTTCCAGTCTAGCATACCGTCGCCACATTTTGAGCCAAAACATTCCCGATGATAGCTGCAGAGCACGTCATTGACACCCTGAGCATCTAGGACCCATACTTTCTGGTTGTCCAACTGATGCGGGAACTACCTACATCCAAAGATACAATGCGGCAATTACCATCTCTGTCACTCTTACGGCATCAGCCCAAATACCACTCCGCTAAACGCTCCTAGGAAAATAGAGTCGATTGTCGAGAATGAGAAGTATCGGATATACTGGAACTTCATATTCTCGACAATTGTCTCTGTTGTGCACTAGACGGCTGACATAGTTCTTCTTGACTTCGATAAACAAAAGATGTTCGTTATCGAATTTTCGGTACCAGCTGACAAAAACATCACAGCCAAGGAGAATGAAAAGAAATAGATGTATGTATGCTAAAGGGTATGTAGCTAAGACCTTATAAGGGAGATGCGACGGCTATACCCGCAATATTCTGTTGAGCTAATCGTCTTGATCATCGGCGCTCTTGTAGGTGCCATGTTTTCAGTAGTTAATACCCTAAGCATTGATTTAAAGAAATTCTAGAAATCTTCTACTATTGCAATTTTTTTTACCGAAACTATGTATAGAAAATATAGAAATTTCAACTTTTGATCATTTCCTTGTTATGTCACATACCAAATTTGCATGTTTGCATGTGTAGCAATGATACTCGATCCGTACGTACAAACGTGCTATGAGGTGAGAAGTGAGGCGGACATTAAATTAATGATGCAATAATCACGCGGCCTGCCTGAATAAATAACAGTTTGTATTAATTTCAGATCTAACCAGCATATAACCAATTGCATTGAAGGGATTGCGCGGTCCAATAGTTAGCGAATAACAATCACGCCTCGGTCACGATTTGCGATAATTTTATTTAAGCCCGACAAATAGTGAGACTTGTGCTTCAATTTATACATTGATTGCAATTTACAGAGGATCAAAAAACAAGGAAGGCCAAGTTTTCGATAACAAACAAAATATTATTCGATGTCTATACTACATGGAAAATTCTTTGGATACAGTTTTTAATTTTCTCCATTTTAGATTCTTTTAAGAAATTGTATGTATGACTGAAAAAAATTAGCATTGAATCAAGAAACCAGTGGTACGAATGCAAACGGTACAATATTTTCTTGCTTGATGAACTAGTATGTATACTTAACGATGTCAATATTTCTTGTTTGAAGAAAATGTACTTGACTGAAGAAAATCAAGTTTCTTCATTTAAGTACATTTATCCGAAACAAGAAAAAATTTATTGTATCAGGAAAGTATTACAAAATCCGTATTTGTACCAATATTTCCTTGATTTAATGCTAATTTTTTCCGTGAAATAGATAAATGTTTAACTTTATAATACATGTGTGCAGCACAAATAATTTTATTCATAATTTTTGAAGGTAGATGTCTTAAGACCTTCACATTTATATTTTATTTTACAAAAAACTCAACATTTGTGTATATAATATATAATATATGTTATATAATCTTCATAAACATGTCCATGTACGAAAACTAGGCTTATGTTATTATATACTTTGTTCATCAGATTTGTGCAGTTTTACTCAAGAGCATAATACTTTTTGTTACAGGTGAGTTCACCTGATAAGTCATGAAGCATATCGTAAGTACAATCTGTCTGGCCAATCATATTCAACATGTAATTAAAGTGAACTTTCTTGAAATAATTTAGATTAATTTATTTTTTAATTAAGGTGAGGGAATGTTCCAAGGTATTTTTTTATGATTTGTATATCATAAAACCGTAGGCGATTTTAAAACAATTTGAGGGAGCGTAATTTAAATCTACACAGGAAAATGACTTACAAAGGAGATTGGACACAAAGTATTTTTTTAAACTTTTTTGGTTCTGTGCACGGTTACAGTTTTATTTTCACGGGAACGCAATTTAATGAGGCAAAGTTTCAGATTCAAAGAAGGAAATAAATAGATATGAATTGTTGGAATCAACACTGCCAACAATTGCGTTTGGCAACTTATTAACTTTTATCATGTACTGGAAAAATGGTTTAGCTGTTTAGTTGTGTTACCTAAATATGTAGCTGTGTTATCTGAATATACAGCGGTTTTAGCTCAATTTTTCCACCTAGAAATTATCTGTATAAATTAGCTAGATAATTTCTAGATGTCAACATTGAGCTAAAATAGCTAGATGTTTAGATAATTTAGATAGAAATTTCGATAACACAACTCTATTTTCTTCGAAGACGAATTTCATTAATTATATCTATTAATTTAACTTAACTTTAACCGTATCGAAATACAACTTTTAATGTAAAATATAAGTACAAAATATAATTATACAATACAGTATAAAGGAACCCTTTCTTATTTGTTTCTATTAAAAAATAACAGAAGGATAATAACCAACCACATATTTTCGAAGAAAGCAGAACTTCAAAAAATTTAAGTTCAGTATTTCAGTAGTTCCAAATTTTTAAGTAGCAGTTACACATCTAATTTAATATGCTGTTAAGAAAAAATGAAACCTGGTACATATACTTATATTTTACTTTTTTATTCCGCTACTTATGAGTAGGGGCACATTAATTCGTTCCCGAACTATAACGCCCAGCCAAGATTTTTACATAAAAGTCAAAGCATTTGATGGCTCGGTTGGTTAGAGCGTGCGGCGTGGGGTGAGTTAGATTTACGGTTAGGTAGGGTTCGAATCGTCAGCGATTAATAAAGGTTTCTCAAGCCCTTTAAGCATCCGATTATATGTATAAGAGACAATAAGTTGTCTTTTGTGTAGGTGTGTAATAAATTAAGTGTAATAATATAATTATATTATCACAAATAATTTGTTTTCGTTGTTTAATTGCACTAACAGATTTTGCATCCGCTTCAATTTAAATTTTCCGGAACTCTAAAATACAGCGCCGATAAACCTGCACGCCAAAACATGTTATATCGCTTGGGGTTTTAAATACAGTGCAACCCCTGAATAAGCCTTCTCCGAATGAGACTGCTTCTCCTAATCTTCGTTCGTAAGTTTCCCCCACTACTTCGCGCATCATAGAACCGGGGGCGTACCTCCGAATAAGACCGCGCGTGGAAATTGCGTTTTCATTTTAATTTATGCTTTGAATAATAGTATAGTAATCAAAATTTTAATTGACTGTAATCAATTTCATTAATCTATTGTTAGAACTTATAATTATTTATACATTTTTTATACAAACATACTAATAAAAATGTTTAATTCTTTCAGATAAGGTAACACAAAGTTACATATTCAGCAATCCTCGTTAAAAAATATTTTTAATTCAACAAAAAAAAAAAAAACAATGTCACATAATGTTGCTCAAATACTGCCAAGTACCACAAATTACAAATTGAGTATTTTTCTTCAAATAAACATTTTACCTTACTTATAATACATATCTAGAATAATATATTCAAAATATTTAAAATCATATTAATAGTGATAATAATAGTATTTAGAATAATATATGTATAGAGCCTCGGTGGCTTAGTTGGTTAGACGCTCGGACTTCGCCTTAGAGGTCCGGGGTTCGATCCCTGAGGCGGTACCTCTTGAAATTTTGCAATGTACCTTTACCGAGGTTCTGTTGGTTCGGATCCCACCTTAAGCTGTAGGTCCCCCCATCATGCACTTGACTGCAACCCAGTCCGTGAATGATGGGGTTAAAACCAGGCTTTGCCCAATGTGTAAAGGCACACATTCTTATCAGATCGCTTGATTGCATTACAATAACGCGTCCGTGACTGATAATATATACCGGGACAGCCCCATGGATACTATTCAGAAATAAAAAATATATCCAACTACACAAAAATGCCTTCGACACATTGGGCTGTAACCATCTTAAGAATGAGACAATAATTTATGTAATTATTACTAGAATATGACTCGAGTGCAAGCGGTCCTATTCGGAGGTTGAGCCGAGAATTTTTCGTAGTGATTTCGCACCGCGGGTGGGGGTAACTCATTTCTCGGAATTATATTCCCCAACAAGCCCGAGCACGGTTTTATTCGGAGGTTGCACTGTACATTGAGACGTTCTATACATCTAGTAACAATAGTTCATCATATCATATAACTAGACCTTTAAAACGTCCACTAAACTGTTATTTATGTCTTGTGACAAAACTATTTGACTTGAAAATAACTTGAGATATTCATATGCAATTCGAAGTTAAGCCAAAGACTGCTGAGGCCTCCGAGAGTCATCACTTCTCTGCTTTAAATTTTACATGATTTTCATATTATTTATTTTCATGGTATTTACTTTTTATGTATTAATAGGTTTGTTTATCTGCAATAATTAAGTTCTTTGGAAGGCGAATCTAAAAATATTGTATTTTTTTCCTATCTCCAATAGTTCACTAGATACTTGTAGAAAATGACAGTTTTAATTTATTGATGGAAAATTGTATATGCCTGTAGTTGCTGAGACCTTCAAGTTTCGAATTTTCAATTTAAAAATCAGCCATTACAAAATTACAAGTTATATCGGTTGTAAAATTTTAATACTTAATAGATGTAAACTGTTTGTTCCCAACCTGTCTGGAAGTGGCAGGCTCTTTCGGTAGTAATAAAACCTCCCTTTTTTGAAGTGAGTTTTATTTGCAAAAAAAGTTCTTTAGGAATATGCCCTCATTTTGGTTGTAACACATTTTTAGTTACTTGCTTATAAGGTAAAGAAAGGGAAGAGATGGTAAATCCTTCGTAAAATTAACGTCTGGGCATGCATTAGTTATATAAATGGAGGCAAATGTCAACGACAACTTCCAGACCAGTTGAACACTTTATTATTGTTGCAAAAGTTGCTCCTCAAAGAAACATTGTAACGCAATGTTTAGGAATTATACTAATTCCCTTATCAGACTAAAACTAAAAATAATGAAATTTTTTAAAGAATTAATAAAACCTAAAAATAACTTCATGAAAAACTAAGGCTACATGCTGACAATTATGTAAATTCACGAAATTCATGAAATTTACAGAATTCACGGAATTCGCTGAATTTAGGAAATTCACGGAATTCAGGGCATTTATGAAATTCGCTGAATTCATGGAATTCATAGAATTCACGGCAGTGACTGAATTTGTGGAATTCACGGATTTCTTGAAATTCATGGAATTCACGGAATCCACTGAATTTACGGAATTCACTGAATTAAGAGAACTCACTGAATTTAAGGAATTCACCACATTTATGGAATTCAATTAATTTCAGAAAGTCATGGAATTCCTGGAATTCATAGAATTCATAGAATTCATAGAATTCACGGAATTCACTGAATTTGTGAAATTCACGGAATGCACTGAATTTGAGAAAGTCACGGAATTAATGAAATTCGAGGAATCCATGGAATTCAAAGAATTCACAGAATTCAAGGAATTCATTGAAATCACGGAATTAACTGTATTTACGGAACTCACGGACTGAATGAAATTCAAGGAATTCACGGAATTTATAATTTACGGAAATCAATGAATTCACGGAATTCAAGGAATTCACGGAATTCACGGAATTCAAGCCATTCATGGAATTCACGAAATTTACTGAGCTTAAGGAATTCACGAAATTTATGGAATTTACAGAATTCATGGAATTCATGGAATTCATGGAATTCATAGAATTCATGGAATTCATGGAATTCATGGAATCCATGGAATTCATGGAATTCATGGAATTCATGGAATTCATGGAATTCACAGAATTCAAGGAATTCACTGAGTGCGCGAAATTCACTGAATTCACGGAATTCAGAATTTATGAATTCCTTGAGTTGAATTCCGTAAATTGCTTGAATATCATGAATACGCACGCTTTACATATATACTACATATTAGCAAAAGTCTTGGCTTCGTCGGAAAATTTCTCTTTTTTCCTACGTTGAACAAGTGTCCTGAGAAATGATTTACATTTTTTGTTGTTAACATTTTTTGATTTATTAGGTGTTAAAATATCCAACCGTAAATATGATACGGAAGTGTCACTGGCTACTGGACTTGTATTGTAAAGTTCCAATACGTGTGAGGTACCATACCAATTAGAAACTACAACATTATGTATTGTAGCGTTACCTTACATTTCGGAAATAAACTTCCAATACATTGATTGGAACTTCCTAACAGAAATTTTTAACAGTGTGGGTAAAATAAGTTGGAACAATGGTCAACAAAAGAAATTGGTCGATATTTATCATTTCGGTATCTCGACCGACCTCGGACAATGTTGGCCTGACATTGGGCTGATGAAAATTCGCATCCAGAGTAAAATAGTTGGCCTAAAGTCGGACCAACTTACAGCAATATAATTGACACAATTCGTCATAAAATTGATCATCGGATTCGGACACAAGCCATACTTCAGCCATACTATGGGAGAACTATGGGCAAAAACTTATGCAAGACGTGAGCCACGGTACTTGTGTTTCGTCCCATGGTGACCATTTCCACGCAGGTTAATATGCTTTTCAACAAAGTTATTCGGATAGTTATCATAACATAAAAATTTTAAAAATTTTGGGAAAATTTCCGAAAAATTTTACAGAGCGTGTCAACAAAATTTGGATATTTGTTATAAAATAATAATTACTTAACAGTATCCAAGTTGGTAATGTGAACATTTTTATCTGAAATGAGTATAGCCATATCAACTAGGTTGTTAACAACACCAACTTTTTGATTTATAGGATGACCCGATAAATAATTGATGAATCTACCTGAACACGTTTTTTTTGCATAACCAGTTGGTTATTATATTATTGTTAGAGTCTCTAATAAGTTCAAGGTACAAAAAGCTTATAGAATTATTTTCTTCAGTTTCAAATGTGACTTTTAATCTTGGATGAAAAGAGTTGAAAGTGGAAAGTACTAAATCCTGTTTTTCGATTGGAATAATCAAAAAAGCATATTAAACGTAACGTGCATAAGCAAACATTTCAAAATAAAATTTATAAAAGGCATAGGATTCCAAATCTTGCATTACCAATTCAGATCATATAGGAGATATGGGAGACCCCATTGGGTTCCGAAAGATTGTATGTTAGTGAATAAAGAATTTACTTCAAGGGATGCCATCATATAATTATCTGGAATTGTGAAATTAAAAACGCGATTTTTAAAAGCGATAGAATTTTTCACGGTATATCTATAAGCTGTCAAAGAGTCAGAAATTATTTTACTAAATGTTTGGCTAAAAAATAAGTAGGCGTAATAATAGAAGAAACAAAAGGACTGAGAGGACATTCAGTTTTGTGGATTTTTGGCAATCCATAAATCATAGCAATATTAGAGTTATTGTAATGATTTGATAAACAAATCAATCCTCTTCTTCGACCGACGATGTTTAAGAATGTTAATTTGTAAATTTTGTATGTCTCACGGTCCACATAAAAATTAAATAAAAAATGAGCCAAAAACAACTTTCCAACTCAAAATTTATTCATTAAAACTCATTTCTCCATCCTTTACGTACGTTTCGGTACGATTGCGTACCTTTTTCAAAAGGCTTTTAAACCTAAATACATTAATACTTCAAGTAAGCAATATTAAACAGAAAAATAAAAATAAAAAGAATAATTAATGTGAATTTGTACCTGGGATAAGATTGAACAGTAAACAACATCGAAAAAGGAAACCATAGAAAATGTCACTTTCTGAATAAAATTCAAGTCAAAACATTTTTCCTAGTCAACATTTTAAAATACAATTAATTTCTTTATAGAAGTCTAAAAATTAAAGACTTCACTCACTTTAAAAGAACTACATCTTAAAAATATTGATGATAAATCTTTGTAATGGTTAGGAAGGACAAAATTGACAATATGTAGATACAATAAGACAGTATACGTAATGTGCGTTTACAAAGCTAAGTTTTCATTGAAACCTCTGATGAGAAAACACGCGAAACTGAATTTAAATTTAAATGTGATAACAAATTTTTTTTGAGCTAAAATGAAAAATGTGACATTAATTTAATATACTTTGATAAATTTTATTAATGTTTAGAATTTCAGTATGTAAGTTAACAGAAATATTGTGAAATTTGTTTATAAAAATGGACTCAATGATACGTCGTTAACAAGTGTTTTTTCCCCTAGCTAATATTTTAATATTTTTAAAAGAAAAATCAAAATAATGACTAAACTTCCATGAATGCTGTGACAAACCTGTGTTAAAATTCCCAACTTCACAATCTCTTTTGTGTTCAGCAATTCTAGTTTTTAATCTCCGGCCAGTTTCACCTGTATAGACTTTATTGCAACATTTACGTTTAATCAGATAAATAACACCAGATAAATTTGTAATGGAATCACTATCCTTCTTTTTCAATAAATAATTTTCAAGAGTATTTGTGTTTTTAAAATAGACATTAATATTACATTTTTTAAGTGAACTCTTTAACCGTTCAGATAAACCCTGAATGTGAGGTAAAGTAACACTTAATTTGAATTTATTGTCAGTGTCATTCCATTTATTATTTTTCTTTATTCTACTACTATTATTGTAAATCTCATGAATGCGTTCTGTAATAATGTAATTAACAAAATCAAGCGGGTAATTATTATGCACTAAAACCTTCTTGGTCTGGCAGGTATCTAAACTGTAATTCTCATAATTTATTTGGTCATAAAATTGGTTTAATTAAAGGTTTAGTAGACATATGTGTCAAATTAAGTGATGTACAATTTAGAAAAGAAAATTTAAATGAATTAAAAACCACCTTCGTAAATAATAATTACCCGCTTGATTTTGTTAATGACGTTATTACAGAACGCATTCATGAGATTTACAATAATAGTAGTAGTATAAAGAAAAATAATAAATGGAATGGCACTGACAATTAATTCAAATTAAGTGTTACTTTACCTTACATTCAGGGTTTATCTGAA
>CAKNWT010324759.1:0-29027 GCA_932066315.1 Andricus coriarius | reverse complement strand
TGTTTCTCATCACAATTCAACATGCTGAGAGTGTCAATTTGAGCGATCCCCAAAGAAAATCAGACTAAAAGAAAAGCTTTCAGCATAGGTTTACGTGAAAATGATGAAAGACGTATCTGCACTTAAACTTTTATCAATTTTATGCCAAAAATAGTGTTTTTGGGAGTAAAAAATACTACATTTTCAGATTATAAAATAGAAAAAACGCGTGTGTACGTATCTGCCATATGCTGTCATAAAAGTCATAATAGTGTACAAAATACAGTTATGGTCATCTGGAAAGGACCGAAACACGTAGATTTTTCTTTACACAAGGATAATAGATATACAATCTGTAGAAAATATATTTAAATTAAGAAATTAACTTCTTCTGATTCGAATACCTAGAGTTCTTGGTAACTAAAAACTATTTCGGTTACCCAGAATTTAATTGTATTTAATGCCCTGAATTTCTGGCAAGCGAGAACTTTATTGGCGAGCCAGAATTTTATTGTATTTCTTCATGAATTTCTGCAGATACATCCCATTTCATTTGCATGGACCTTGTCAAATGCAGATACAGCAAAATTACTTCCATAAAATTAACAACTTTAATGCGAATTTTTATGTTTCTCATACATATATAAGTCGAGGAAAGTGTCAGGAATATGCTGATGACCTTAACTCAATTTCGCTGAAAAACGCAGATACATCCTTTACCATTTGCACTGCAGTATAGGTCTTTTCACCCTTCTATTTTCTTATCCCTTTCCCTGATATCGCAAATGATTGTTTGCTTAAAACGTGGAATTTAAATAGAAAGCAGATTTTCTTCAAGGTTCATAGCATTTTTCTATGTACCAAAGTGGTCACTTTATCGGACGTATAAAAAATCTCAGGGTCGTGGCTTCAATGGTTTTTTTTTTAAGCAAGGTAAGAAACGAACATGCACTGACATGAGAATATAAGGGTTTTCTACGAAACCCTAAAAGATACAAACGCCGATCAGAGAGTACAGAATCGTCTAAATAATAAATGTACTGTTGAAAATGATAATCCTCTACATTTTCTATGTGTCTTCAAATAATACACGCATAAAAAATAATCTGATAAGGTTGAGATTTTCAACAATATTATTTTTTATATGCATGCAAATAACTGATTCAATGTACAAATTCACGTTTATAAACATATTGCATTAATAAATACATCACAGTGGTTCTTAAGGATTGAAAATATTCTTTTCATAATCAAAAATGCTAAGATTTACAGTTTGAATTAAAATTGTAATGACGTATTATGATACATCAGTAATGGCCATTGTTATAGACAGTTTTGTAAAAAAATACTTTTTTTTATCTGCAATACATTCTCTTCTTCTTTTTCTTCTTCTTTTGATTTCACAAAATTGCAAATGTTGAAACAATGGATACATTTAATTGTTTATAACAAATATATTAGACTAAAGCCTAAATTATCGGCATTTTTTAAATTAAATATTATTGGGAGCAATAGTACATGCAAGTGTAATAATTGTGTACATAAATGATTTTTTCGTCCTGACTGTTTAAAGGCACCTTCATATTAATATGGAGACAAATAAAAGAAGCAACAATCAAAAGTTCTTAATAATAATAACACGTATTATAAAGCGATTCTCCAACTGAACATTTTTGTATGCAAAAAAAGTTTTTAAATTGAAATTCCTTAAAAGCACGTTTGCCAAACCAATTGTTTAACAAATGCACAATTTCTACATACCATATTAATAAATTACTTTCTCAATTCAAGAAATTTTAACACACATCGTCTTATAGTTACAAAACTATTTTCGATTGAAAATGTACTAACAGTTGTACGTTTTATGATTTTGATAATAATATTACCTGCTGACTGTTTCTTGATTTATTTTTTCCATGCAAGACTACTTTGCTTCCAATAAGAATTAAAGAAAAAATACACATTTGTAGAAAAAACATTTAATTTGTTAACCTTAGGGATACATTTATTGTATTTTTTGATAAAATTTTAGAATATTTCGATTTGATTTAATAAAAAGGCGAAAGAGCTGATGTTGCCTGAATAAAAGAACCAAGTTTGAATATTTTAAGTTTTTTATAACAAAAGTAATTATTTATGCATTAAAATAAGTCATCAATATAGATTTCGGCCTGTAGGAAATACATATTTTTTAAAACGTTTTTTACAGTTTCAAGTATTACAGTCATTCATTTTTTTAACAATATTGATTTATAATAATATATGTGTACATTAAATAAATTATTAAATTTGAATTAGACTTAAGTGAGGGAGACTGTAGAGGATTATTAATAGTAAATTCTGGCTTCTGTATGGCTTAAAGACATGATGACAGAAAAGAGTACATCCATTTTTCAAATTATTAATCTGCGAGAAAAGTAGTGACAATTTTTAAGATAAATGTAAGATTATGTGCATACTATTTAGTAGTTCAAGAGTAACTGAAATAATTTGAAGCTCTCGAAAATGTTCTTTGATTCAGTAGTGAAAGAGGTTTTATTATTTGAATGATGCATCAAAATTTAAATTTACGAATTTTTTATCCTCTGAAATTCAAAAAGTAAGAATAAATTGAAGGGTCTTGGGGCAAAAGCTCGTAAGTGCGCAATTTCAGAAGTGCTTTTTAATGGCTCAAACTATTTGTTTTGAACTAACTACACTCAGAGAAATTTCCCCTTGTTTCAGAAGGATGCTTCGTGAAACAAATGTAATAAAAGGAATTAAATTTGTCTCAAATGGATCTTTTTGTGTCAAACATTAGCCTTTTTCAAAAAACTCCACCTAATCTTGCAGTCAAATAATTATGTTTGTCTAAAAAAGATATTCAAGTTGTTATGAGCAAAACAGACAAGAGGACAACTTTTTCTCTGAGTGTAAGGTTAGCATGTCGCTTCTTTCAAGATGTTTACTTCGATGTGTCCAAATAACAAGATTCTATCTCTGAGAAACGAAATAAAAAGGTGCTAACTCATTGGGACCAAATGAAAAGGTGCTACAAAGTTGTGGGCGCTGATGTCCACAATACAATTTATATGGAATTTCGAAGCTTCGAAAGATCGACACGCGAGTTAGCATCTTTTTATTTGGTTTGCTCAAAATGGAACCTTGTCATTTCGACACGTCGACTTCACAGGGTGGGATCTGACTAACCTCTGAGTTTTTTCTATTTACACTTCTGAAATATCTCATGATCATTTTGATCCCAAAAACAAAAAAAAATGTCTTGGGGCATTTTCAAGAAAACTCAATTTTTTGTTTTATTAAAGAGATTATTCATTACATTTTCATGAAACATGAATGCTGAATATATTACGAAAAACTAATCCCTTCAATATTTTTGAAAAATAGTGGACAATGTTGAAAAATATAAGTGTTTGAAAAATTGCGGCTATCCAGCTCATCCCAGGCCCCAAGAAGCTCTACTAGAATTAAAGCGTATAAAATCAGATGCAAAACTAAATTCGTAGTTATGGCCCTCAGCAGTCAATATTGTGTGAATATTCTTCTTGAAAACATAAAAAAAATATAATTTTTGTGAAATAACTCGTTTCTTAGACACCGCAGGTGCAAGTTACCTCAAAAAAATTAAAGTAGACTTAATTTTAAGTACATGTAAAAAAGCTCTAACTCTAATAACACCGAAATTATGGACTTATGAAAATGACTGATTTTTTATGAAACTTTGTTAAACATCAATTTTTGTAATAAATTTCTCGTTTTCCGAAATAATTAATTTTCCGAGCATCACAAAGAAAAATTTTCACTAAATAAATTAAAGTAGACCTTATTTTTAGTAAATCTAAAAAATAATGCTATAATTTCGATGTTAAAAAAGCTCGAGCTTTCTTATTTTTTAGATTTACTCAAAATTGAGTCAACTGTAATTCATTTGCTGGAAAAAATTTAAACTGAAAAATAATTTTCTGTTTTTTTTTCATGAAAGAAAAATAAAAAAAAATTGTGCAGCTTTTTTGTGTCAGGTCCAGCGTTTTTTGGGACGCGCCCTTCTTAGATAAGGTTTTCCCGCAAATGTTTTTTTTTTGAAGCAGTGGAACCCTTCAAATCTGAGACAAAAAAAAAGTTGAGATTACATCAAGTGTCGTAAATGTGTCCTATACATTAATTAAAAGGTTTAGATCAAGGGGATTTTCTTATTCCACTATTCCCCTGATTTCCGATCTCATGGATATTCTCGAGGGCGTAAATGACGTGGCAAAAGGGAATGAAATGAAATGGATTACGACGCGACGTGTCGATCAATCAAAAGGCTGAATATCTCCTTAACTGCAATCGGAAATAGACGCAACCTATCGCGGAAGTAGTTGTCTTGAAACTTACTTCTGTGCGGTGTGCGAAAGTAAAACTTGACATTTCTTGATCCAATTGCGAGATTCGCTTAAAAGCGAAAGCTTGAAACTCGTCTCTTGTGTCAATACTCGCAAATAAACATTAAGACTTCCTTCAGTAAAGAAAAACGTGTAAAAAAAGTAGAAACTTAAAATGCTTTGAAAAAGGTTATACTTATCCATAAGCTTTCAACAATTATATTTGCTTTTCAGTCTTGTGTATGGTCAACAAATATGTGCTATATCGATTTAACCTTTATTGGTCAGAGCTGAACAAATGTGTCCATAAAAAAGGCAGAATAAAGAGAAATGTGTTATTTGCTATTATTTTGAGAACAATATCAACCTTATTTATTGGTTCTGGAAAAATTAATCCAAACATTTTGAAAATAGTAAATATCATAAATAATGTATCGTTTTTATCATTACTTCCAACAAGGAATTTAGATAATTAGGTTTTGAATCTTTAAATATATCATCTCTATTTCAATTTCTTTCGTACTATAAAGCACATACATACGTTTTATTTACAAACAGCTATTTACCGTCCCTTTAAGTTCGTGCGACTTTACCCCACAATGTGGGGCTAAGACGCTCACTCATAATTAATGAAAAAGAAAGTGCTTGGAAGGAAAACTTTACAGGAAAAGTAATTATTTACAAGTTTCCTGATCATGTTAAAGTAAATAAAGGTCCTAAAACTTATGACAACGTTAAATAATCTGCTTATTTAGTCACTTGGAACGTAACCGTATTCATACTTAATCTCATGCACAAGTGAATAAGACGTAATACAATAAATCTTATAATTCATTGTACCATAAAGTACAGATATAAATGTCCATCAGCCAATCAGATCACAGTGTCAGTTACTTTATAGTACACTGTACTCTGAGTAAAAATATTACGGCCTAGGCTAAGAAGTTTTATTTTAGGTATCATTCACAGTATCCAAAATCGCACTTAAGATGGCGATGTGATAAAAAAATACTTAAAAATGTGACTTCGGTGCATCAAAGAAAAACAAATATTTTTCATGGTTATCAAATTACTGTATTGTGAGTGATTTCTCCATAGTTTTTTGTGAATGAAATGATTATTTTATCTCAATCTACAATAATACGATATTTACCAACCTCTTTGCAGAAGTTCACGTTCTTTTTCGTCTGGTCCAAAAGACAAGTTCCTGAATTAATTTCCGTTTAGTTCAGGCATTTTATTCTAACATGATCTTTCTTTAATAAGACAGGACCACAAAATCTGAACTCTTGCAACACGGACCAGACTAGATGGGTTCTATATTTTCGGGGTCGCTGAATTCGAATCCGTTGTCCGTTTGGTCCCATCAGGTCAGGGTCCAGGTCAGTTCAATGTAAGTTTTCGGGGTCGCTGAATTCCAATCTGTTGTCAAGGTCAGTTCAAGGTCAAACTTACAATATTCATCGCCAACCATTTAAGTCAGGGTACGTACGTCAGGGTACGACCTTGAATTGACCTTGAACCTGACCTTATGGAACCAAACGGACAACGGATTCGAATGCAGCGACCCCAAAAAACTGTAGGTAGCCTGACTTAATTGGTTAGCGATTAATTTGGTAAGTTTGACCTTGAACTGACCTTGAGAACGGATTCGAATTCAGTGAACCCGAAAATCTAAAGGTGCCCTGAATTATTTGGTTGGCGATGAATTTTGTAGGTTTGACCTTGAACTGACCTTGACACTGACCTGATGGGACCAAACGGACAACGGATACGAATTCAGCGAACCCGAAAACATAAGACTCTCCTAGTCTGGTCCGTGTTGCAAGGGTTTAGATTTTGTGGTCCTGTGTAATTTATTGCAAAACAGCGCTACTAATACTTGTTTAATTATAACACTTTTATTAGTAGGTTATAATTTCTAAGTAATTATTGTTTTTCCATGATAAAATATTTATAGTATGGAAAACTTCAACTTTTCATTTAACTATTTCCACATAAAAATTATTCATAAATAGTGGAAAACGTGGAAAATTTAGACCGAGGCAAATACTCGTTCATCTCTTACGTAATTGTATAATATACAATTACTCTAGGATAGTATCCCCTGCTTGGTTCCATTTTGTTTTGGAAAAACAATCATTACTTACAATTTATAAAAACTAATAAAAGTATTATTATTATTATTAAACAAGTATTAGTAGCATTGTTTTGCAAGAAATAATTAAAGAAATATAATGTAAGACTAAAATGCCTTAACTAAACGGAAATTAATTCACGGACGTGTTTTGTAGGCATATTTAAATATTGTCGAGTACACAAAACCTCAACGATACAAGTAGAAGGGCTAAACCTAATGACACACCCTAAAAAATTAGCGGAAACTTCTGCAAAGGGTTCAGTTATCTTGTATTATTGTCAATTAAGAGCAAATACTATCTTGATTTACAAAAAAACTATGGAGAAATCACTCACAACACAATAATTCGATAATTATAACAAATATGTTTTTACTCTTTCACGCACCAAAGTCACATTTTTAAGCATTATATGTAAACATTTTCACGTCTTTGAAGCATTTTAGTATACAGAACATTAGTAGTTTCTAAGTAAAATTGTGACTCTACGTAAGTTTATTACCACAAGAATTTTTGTTTCTTCAACAAATGTTATTTTGAAATCATATGGCATAACGTGATGAACAAATTTCTACAAGGAGGTATGCTTCTGAAGATAACTGTGGATACAGCATTGAAATTGTCGAAAAAATCACTTTTTCAGAACTTTAATTTTCAAATCACTTCTGCCAACGGAAGATATCGTATCAAAAATCTGTAAATTCCCTATCCTGATCAAAAAACTAAAAAAAATTATTTTCCTGTCCTAATAGGCATCCATATTTTTTTCTGGTTTTCTAACAGGCATTCATAAGAATGTGAAAAGGCAGTCCTACTTTTTTGGTATTTTTGACAATAAGTCTTAGGGGGAGAAATATAAATTAGAAATGTATTTCTGGGCTGACCATTGAAAGAAAAGAGATTAGGATAAAATGGGGGAATACGAGAAAGGCATAGGCGCCAAGGAAGACAGAGATTGATAGAGGATTAATTTGATCGTCTGGTGCGAAATTCGTGAGTTGTAAGCAGCTGATTTACGACGTAACTGACATCTCTTCTTTTTCAGGCGTTTTACTTTTGCGGCACCTTGCATCACTTCGTTTTAATTTCAACCTTGAATGGGCACAGGCCTGCAAAGCGCTGTAATACTGAGAGACGTTTTTCGCGATTTTTTCGTACCGCCTCGAGCGTGAGCTTTTTCTTTATACATATACCTATGTATATTGTAAACTCTATAGCGGCGCTCTTTCTACGCTATTAGCGAACTTACTGTTTCTCCCCCGCCGTCTAAGAAAATGCAAATAGACAACCTAGCAAACTACTTAGCCCCGTTGCTCTCTTTGATTGACTTTTATTGACTCTTTACTTCAACTTTCGAGTCACAAAGATAATTCTGAAAAAATGTATAGTTTTTGGGAAAAAGGGGCATACTCGTAAAGGTTCTATGATAGGGCGGTCCAAAAATGCATTAAACATGTTGTTGTTGAATTTTTATGCACATCCTTCCTAATATTTTTTTGATCCACTAAAAACTCGTTTATATTTCTTTCTAATTATATTAAGAGGTTCCGCAAGCAACATAAACTTGAACATGTATTTCCCATAAGAAAAAATATGATTTTGTAAGTTTTATTCAGAATCGTCAATATTAGGTAAATCGGGTTGACCCTCCTGAAGAAACACCATAAGTGAAAAATTTGGCTTTCTAAGTTTTGGCGCTAATTATTACTTGTTTACAGTTTCTTTTAGTATACATTTTTTCTCATACATGAAACATTACTTGCTACTAACAATTATATATTTAAATAATTTGCTTGAATAATTTATTATTCTTTATAACAATTTGCTCCTTTATTATAGCTAGATATTATTTTGCAGTTTTTTTCTTAAATTTTTCCATTTCTGTTAACTTTTTACTCATAGTGAAGTGATAATTAATGTGTGATTAAAAGAATAATGTTTTGAATCATGTATTATTTTTTATAGCTATCTTCTTTTAGAGTAATGCTAGAATGTTGAAATTTTCTCTCAAATTGTCAGCTTTCCTATGACTTTTTAGTTATAAAGAAATAATAAATAAATATGCACAAGGATTATTTTTCACAAAAAATTTCATTTTTTAAATTTCGTATTTTTACTATCTTCCTAATGTTCAAATAATATTAATATAAACAAAAAGGCTTTCAGTAACTACTTTATAGAGAGTTTACGTTTAATATGATCCATATACAAAATTTGAAAAATACTTTTAATATCATGTTTTATTTTAGAAAAATATATTCACAAAAAATAAAGATGTAGTTTAGAAAATTATTCTCCCTCATGTTTAGTTATTATTTTATCATAATAAAAAAGCCAATGCAAAGTCAAAAATTTCAGGAAAAACCGCAACTGTCTAGCATTGTTAAAATAAAATATTATTAAAAATGGTAATTAAGAGTTAAAACAATTATGTTAGTTAATTTCAATTAATTATTACTGTACTAAGAAAAAGTAGACAAAAATGTCAGAACTGACATAAACGGTAAACTTTCTAGGGTTATTATAAGGAAAGATGGTCATAAACAATATTAAATTGACTAATCAATTTTATTTGTTAACTTGCTATAATTATAACCTCACTAAGTAAAAAGTGGACAAATAGTTAACATTTTTAGACTAAACCGCAACTATATATCAATTCTGTAGGAGAAGAAAGCTATAAACAATAATAATTTGTTTAAACAATTGCGTTTTGTTAAATTGCATGAAGTAGTACCTCTCTCTAAGTAAAATTTTTTTTGCATATTTCAGAGCAAACCGCAACTTTCTAGCATTATTCAAAAAGAATATTCTTATAAATAATAATATATTGTTTAAACAACTATTTTTGTAAAAATTTGATTGCTTTTTGCCTCGCTTCATCTAAAAACTTAAGAGAAACTTGCGAAATTCAGGAAAAGCCGCGATTTTTCACATCTAATTAGGGGCCTTTCACAAAATACGTAATTCAGTTTTCAGGAAGTTGGGGGGGGGGGATCGCTCCTCTGCTTGATGATTTTTCAATTGTTATTAACATATGGAGAATCATACTTTGAGAAATGTATCCCTCCTGAATGATCCCTTTATCAGTAAAAAGTGATATTTAATATATTATAAACATACATAGAATTAATTTAAACGTACATCGAATTTTTTATTCTACAAAAAAATGTTGAAAAAAGAAATAAATAAATGTTGTTGTGGATTCGAAAAAGATTGCGGGGGATATGCATGAAAATTTGAAAGATATCAAATTTGGACCATTCTATTCTAAAATGTTTTAACCTTATATCTATTTGAATTTCATACAAAATTACATTTGGGCATATACGATGAGACAAAATCATTATTACAATTTTGATTACAACATTATAAACTCCAAAATAGATAGAAAATTCCTATATAAGATATTTTCATCGCTCGAGAGGAACTAAAAGCTTTCAGATGGAAATTTAAATGCTTTTGGATGTCGAGTTGTCTGAAAGTTGAAATTTCAAATTAGAAGTTGACTGCAATACTGTTTTATCCTCCAGGCCGCGTACTCCGCGAATTTTCACTATTTACATACAATAATGGAATATGCATATATAATACTTCTAGACTTGCTTTTTTATATTGAAATATAATACTAAGCAGAAAACACCATGTAAAATGTTTCCATAATAAGATGTGCTCTCAATTGTTGAACAACTTTTGTAATATATACGTCGCAAGGATAACCAGAGTCTCTTGAGACACGCAAGTATGCATAAATTAACGAGATAAAAGATAATTGCGATATTCGTTTTACAAGAGAAATTATCCAGGGAAAAGGGCTATGTAATGTTTATGTGCATTTAATGTATGAGAATCCTTTTCCGAGAATTTATCATCAAACTTTCGTGGTAGTTAGGGGACATCCAAAAATTTAGTTGACGAATAACTTTGTGCTCGCTCCCTGCGGCAAAGAGGGTCCAGAACTAGAGTCTCTCTGCTTGTTATCTGAGCATTATAATTTAATCCTGGTATTAATTTTACTGCAACTTTATTGCTTATTTTCATTTTTTCTTCACTTTTATACATTGGAGTTACTTTATTCTTGAGCCTCATGAATATAAATTAATATTATTCTTCAATTAGGAAAGTGGCTCCCCTTTGTGGTGCTCAAAAACCGATTTATTTCCCTCACTTATTTTTTTGAAGAAATATTCCTGGCTCTATTTCTCAAGTGAATCATAATGAATGTGTGTTCGGAAAAAAGAGAGTGTATTAAACTAAAGAACGGTTGATGAAAGCAGGACCAATTTAACCACAGCTAATTTTAATGCATTCACTCAGCGAAAAAGTCGCCTTGAAACAAAAGCATCGCCCTCGTGCCTGCTTTGTTTTGAACCACGTGAATATCATTTTTACACAAACTGAATTATTTGGCTTAAAGATTCTGTAAAGTTTGTAGCATAAGGATAATTTTTGCTGCAAAAAGATTCTTTTTGGGGCAAATGAAAA
The DNA here is from genome assembly GCA_932066315.1 of Andricus coriarius. Taxonomy (NCBI): domain Eukaryota; kingdom Metazoa; phylum Arthropoda; class Insecta; order Hymenoptera; family Cynipidae; genus Andricus; species Andricus coriarius. The sequence goes on along the minus strand of CAKNWT010324759.1, from coordinate 18,061 downwards.
TCCTCTTAACCGTAAATTTAGGGGGAAATTCCATTTGTGTCAATATACATTCTGTTGACACAAGAGGACATTTCTCTGAGAATTTTAGAAAAGGGAGCAGTGCATTTCTATGAAAAATTAGTTTGATTTCAAATGATTTGCCTAATAATAATTATTGTTATATGAAAATGTATTTATTTACTAGGATCTTACCAAAACATCGTAATTTTTATCCAATCTTAATAAACAATAGCTCATTTTGTTTCATTCTCTTCTAAAATAAATTGATATTAATTTTTGTTCTGTTTTTGTTTGTTCTATAAACCTTTCTTACATTATATTTTTGGTGCCTATACAGCCAATCCAGTAATAAATTGAAAATTTTTTTATACAGGGGGTCCCAGACTCAAGTGTCCGGACTTATATAGCTGTATAAAAATGAAGAAAATAAATTGAGAATTCCTTTTCCAAAAATCAGTTGAAGTTTTAGTTTTTGAGTTATCAAATATTTAAGCTGGACCAATCAGGAGCGCCATATAAGCAGTCGCGTGTGCGTGAGCGGGATTCCAACGCAGTGTTATCGAAGCGACCGCAGAGACGGTTAGCGACGGGAGAACACTACGTTGGACTCCCGTTCACGCACACACGACTATTTATACGGCGCTCCGGATTGGTCCAGCTTAAACATTTTATAACTCTAAAACTTAAACTTAATTGATTTTTGGAAAAGGAATTTTCGTTTTATTTTGTTTATTTTTATACAGCCATATAAGTCCGGACACTTGAGTCTGGGACACCCTGTATTTCGCACTAAATATAGAATTTTGCAAACTTTTTTATATTTACTTTATTCAATAATATTTTTTTATATTTTGCATATACAGTAGAATTTGTCGAATCGGAACTCGTCGCATCGAAATCCTCGGAGGGCTGTAGACCTCTCCACTAGCCATGAATGTAGGCACATGTGCACAGAGTCGCTGCTGACGCCACACGATGGATGTCAGTGCTGCAGGTACCAAAATTTAACGGCCTATAACGATTCGTCAAAGATTAGAGCCCTGCACATTTTGAGATACGTCACTATTAGGAGGTGTAGCTAAGATTTGTTTCTGCGACCTGCGTGATCGAAAGTGGAGACCCGGTCCGTCCCAATCCGACGAGTTCTGTATAAGGAAGAATTTAGGACGTGTTTTATTTTGTAACATTTTTTTGTACGACTTTAAGTTCTAGCCTTAGCACATTTGTTAAATTAGCACATATAAATAATTGTATTATTCAGCGTTTTTTAACTTGTAAATTTTTCCTTCAAAGAATATTTGAACAGTGTCTGGCCAAAAGTTTTCTTATGATAAAATGTCTACTCTCACTGATTCTAATACTGCATTTGTGTTTTCAGACAATACATTATTACACATTGCAAGATTATAAAAACATTTGTATTTGCTCGAAATCTTATAAACGTGTTGGGAATATTTCATTACTTTCAAGTTCAATTGCGACACTTTCATATTTTCTGATATTAATAAAAAACTGCGTATTAAATGGCAATGTGGGTAAAGCTTTGTACTGATATTTCATGGTTTGCTCCTAAACTTTTGAATGTACCAACAAATTATCCTAACAAATTAACACACATTGCGAGATCTTACAATTATTCTCATTTCCACTGAGCCTTGAAAAATGCTTGTCACGTCTACGAAAATACTATATAAAGCAATTGAAACGACACTTATCAACCTTCAAATATTCAGTTTCTTGATAAACGTCGTTATTTCACGAGCTACTTTTTGAGAAAGAATATGTATTGAAAAAAGAATTTTTTTAAATTAAGTTTTAGGATGAAGGCATTCACTTTCTTATTAAGTAAGTATTTAAATATTTTAAAAATGCATAACTACTGAGAAGAGATTTTATTAAGAATTAGAATATTATATAAATTCTGGATTAGTATACGACTCTTTGCATAACATTTTCTGAAGGTTCATGAAAGGACAAATTATTAAAAATCAATAAAATTAATAAAGCATAAGATCTGCGTTACTTTGAATGATTAGAAGCTTACTTGATAATTTTTCTCACATTTCATATTCCATGACGTAACGAATTACCGGCCATCCCATATGTTTCTTATCTGCCTTCTCATGTTAACTAAAAAGACTATATATCTCTAAATTTTTATAATTTGACATAAAATCCATCAGAGCACCACTGTCTGGCCAATTTGAGATTTTATATTGTTTAAAAAATGCAATTTATTTTAATTTTCTGATCTTAGATTTTAATAGAAAGAGTACTCTCATTCTATGTTAGTCAGGTTCTAAAACCCTGTTCTCAATATTACTATCGAAGTTAAAAATATATAAAATTACTTTATTTAAACAAATGCAGACGAAAAGCTTCATACATTTCAGTTATAACTATTTTATATCGTTTTATAATGTTCCTTGATCTCACATATAGAGCATTATTTCACAAGTGTATCCATTTAAAAAATTAAAGTTGTCCGATCCAAGTCAAACTTTGAGAAAGTGTGCTATTGGATAATAGTTTCGAAAATGTGATTTAACCCCGTGATGGACTACAGTTGTAAATCGGAACTAAAATTGTTTTTTAATTTGTTTTTAACAACAGTTCTCAGTTTTCTTTAAAAAATAAAAAGATTTAGACAAAATGGAACGGACTATAAGAAGCAGGTATATTTTTCGAAATAATCTCAACAGAAAAAAGCCTTTTTGTTTTCAACCAGAAACTTTAGGACAAATTTCTAAACGTTTAAAAAAATTTTGTTTCAAATGTTCAAAATGCATTAACTTTCTGAATTTTGGTCTGATCGAAAATTTTAATGGGACAGTTTCAAATATATTTTATATCCAGTAAACATTTTGATTCAACTTTCCTAATATCTCAGGAAAAATGTTTTTTATATTTTTGGAAAAATTTGAAAATGTTGAAAAGTATATAACTTTTTAATTTCCATCGAAATTAAAAATGCCATGGGGTTATTTACAATAATTCTTTTTATGAAACAGAATCTTCGACAAAAATTTCTAAAACTCGTGAAAATTTTGTTTCAAAAATTTCAAAATGCTCAAAATATTTTAATTTTGGTCGGAAATATCTGGTTAGCGAACTTGAACTTCATTTTGGGATGGTAAAAAAGTTTACCAAAGGTATTTAGACAGGCTGAATAGACAGACACCAATAATATTTTATGATTTTTGGACTCTTTTTTCGAAAAAGCGCCCTTCCTTGAAAAAAGTCAAATTTATTTTTGATCTTCATTTTTGAAGATCACATTTTTTTAAAATGCTTATAATTAGTGACAAGGAGGTGAAAAAAGCCTACCGAAACTATACTGGACTAAATATTTTTCATCGTAATTAGAAGAGTTACACATCGTAAAAACACATCGTCAAAACAGATTCTTAAAAACAACCTATCTCTTGCAGACATAAATAAACCTACTTTTAAGATCAAAACGTGGAAAGGAAAATACACCTTTTTTCAAAAAAGGTCAGATTTGATTTTCACTTTCATTTTTGAATGTAAAATATTGATTTTTTTCCAAGAATATTTAGAATTAATGGAAAGGACGTGAAAAAGCCTATCCTTACTGTAATGGACGAAATATTTTGTACCGCGATGGCGGCACAAAAAATGGCAAATTGGTGAAATGGCGAAATGGCGCGCTATTAGAAAAATTATAACATTTTTCGCTATAAACTACTATCCTCTAGCACAATACTTTGACTTAGATCGGATAAATTTTATTTTTTGATTGGGCATACTTAAGAAATAATGCCCTTCATGAAAAATTAAATTTAGAATAATGAAATTAACAAATTTCTTTTTAATTTTAAAGTCCTCGAAACTCTAGTGTCGGCCTCCTTTGGATTGTTTGATTTCCCAGGGGATGATGTGAGTTTTATTCACTTTACTTAGAACAATGTCATTATGCTTCACAGTTAGAATGTTAAAAATTATTTTTTCCCCTCAACGGAAGAGGATAAAATTGTTAGTGTGTTACAGGGTGGTTTGAAAATGCATGGGATTTTTTTTCTCGGAACTTTTTATGTTAAACCCTTCCAAATGTATTCAAACTCACAAAATAATTAATGCTTATTTTTTCAACAACAAAAAAAGAAGATATTTAAAGATTCCGCAAGATCCGTGATCTGCAACACGTCTTTTCCATAAGAATCAAAATATTAATTTTTCATTTTCAAACACATAAGTCTGTTTTAAAGGGTTCCATAAAACCCCGATAATTGAAAAATGGCGGTTTTCGAGTTTTTGGCGCTAATTACTCATTTTAGTTTTTGATTTAAGTACAAATTATTTCTAATACACCAAATTTTACTTTCTACTGTGAATGAGATATTTAAATAAATTTTTCAAACAATTCATTATTGCTTATAGTAATGTTCTTTCAGAATAGAGGTAGAAAGTCACAATACTCTTTTAGTATTATTATAGAAAGTAATGGGTTTTTTATGGGTTTTTTTTATTAATACAAATGCTTAAACAATTGATTATTATTTATAACTATCCTTTTTATGGTTTCGCCAAAAATTTGCAGTTTTTATGAAATTTTGAACTTTGCTTTGGATTGTTACTTATGAACAAATAATAAATAAACATCAGAGAGAATAATTTTCCTGAAATGAACCTAGTTTTTCAAAATATTTTTCCAACTTTCTTTATGAATCATAACGAATGTAACTTTTCCTTGAAGTGGTTACTAAGAGCCTTTTTGTATAAATTAATAATTTTAAAACATTAGCAAGAAAGTAAAAATACTTCATTCCGAAAAAATTAAATACTATAATAAATTGTTTAAAGAATTATCACCTCACTAGCATTACTAATGAAGAAGATAGTTTAAGCTATAAGAAATTGCTTATCAATTATTTTTGTGAAATTTATTTAATTATCACCTCACTCAAAGTGAAAAGTACACAAAAAGTAAAAAAAATTAAAAAAATGAAACTTAATATCATTATTAAAAGTAGAATATTATTGAAAATAATTATACATTGTTTTAACAATCATATTTTTGTTAACTTCAATTAATTATTTCTTTGCTCTGACTGGAAAATTTGCAATAATCGCAACTATATAAGTTTCTTCTGAGAGAAGATTGCATTAAGCCTTTGAATTATAAGTAGGAAGTAATATTTAAGATATTAAAAACAATTTGTACTAAAATAAACCGTAAAAAATAATAATTAGCGACAAAAACTCGCATAACCCAATTTATCACTTATGGGGTTTTTTCGAAACCCTATAAAACAGATTTATGTTCATGAAATTCAGAAAGTAACTCTTAATTAGTATTCTATAGATAATTGTAAATAAATAATGAGAGCAACTTGAAATATCTTACAAAACTTCTAAATATAATTTTTTGTGAAACAATAAAATAAGCATCTTTTAATTTAAAATTTCTTCGGATCACCCTAGTGTGCATATAGATAATTTCACAAAAATTTAAATTAGGTGCAATTGGAAATGATCAAACTATACAAATTTGAAAAAAGTGTACTACTATTAATTATTAAATTTCTTGTAGATTGAAAGACAAAAATGGGTGTGCAAGAGCCTATGCTTCGTAAGTAATAAAAGTTTTAGACAGTCTTTTTATAGTGGACCACAATTGACTTTTCCTAACATTGTAAACCAAAAATCAAACATGTTCTTAGCTCACTGACACCCACTATGTTTGCGGAACTGACGGACGCAATTATAAGTGCAAGACCGCTTGCAAAAAAGGTCAGTTATGAAGAAAAACATTTTCTTATTTTCTGTGAATTTTTCATAATGTATGATTGTTTACATGATAATAAATACTAATAACTATTTCAGGTACATACACACAACACACGGGAAAATGTGGGAGTAAGGAAAAGTATACTAATCTTTTACCTCCAACCAGACGTGCAACTACACCTATTTATAGACCTGCACCCGCACCTATTTATAAACATACAGCTAAACCTGCACCTATAACTAAACCTGCAACCAAACCTGCAACTGCACCTGCAACTACACCTGTAAATAGTGTGTCAGGTGGTTAAGAATTATGACGAAAATTCTTTATCCGCTTGAATTTCAATTTAAGTCACTTCATGGCAATTTTTGATTATGAAAATGTAATCCATGCAATAAAACACTTAGTGATGATCATTTAAAATGTTAATTCATTTTCCTTTCTTATATTTTAGATTATGAATAGTACTAGCTTATTTATGTTTTCCCTAAATAGTATAATCCTTTACATTCACGAACGACAAAAATAAGTCTTCTGCGGGAAGTAAAGATTTCAGTTACTATATTAATGTTGTTCTGGCTAAGGTTTTTACTAGTTTGATCAACATTCTGTAAAATTAAAATCACGATTTTTAGATAAAACAAAAGATTACACCTGAGTCATTATTTTACTTTTTCTTTTTACAAAAATATGGACTTTGATTATCTGCATTCTGAGTTAAAAATATGTATAAACCCGACATCGTCTGATTCAACAAATGTAGCCTCGGCAGAGATAACGTTGGATCAACAAAACTACTTCTATTTTCAAAAGTATGTTTATTGTACGATAATAGATTTCTAACCAAGGTTCCATGTTTTATGTTCCTTTGCCACATGACAAAGTATGTTTATAAAAAAATTCTCACAGTTTAAATAAAGATACCAGAAAAACAGATTTTTGTAGGTAAAAAGATGTCAACTTTTGGCTGTAGTCATAGTCACGATATTTACAGAGTTTCTAAATTTTCTGAGGAATGTGATTAGTAAAAACAATAATACGTATCTAGATTGTGTTCATATAAGTTTATTAAAGTTTCTTCTTTCTCACCTTGAATCTGAACTCTGTAAAAGGGCGTTGGCCTTTTACTTTTTTAAATAAATAAATAATCTGGAAATTTTAATAAATATAATTCTACTAATTACCTGTATTTAAAATTTTCAGTTTTATTTGGTGATGAAGGTGAACGTGAAAATATAAATGACCTGTTGATTTTCCAACTCTATGGGTGGTGAAACGTAAAGATACTAGAAAAACGTAAAATAGATGAAATGATTTTTTATTTGAATACTAATTTTTAATAATTTTTGTATAAGGAAACTGCAATGAAAATTCCAAGAAATGAAAATTTCCCAACATTTGAAATCGAAGCATTGCAGAATAGAACAACATTTGTCAAACTCCTACATGAAAATTGCAACTATGTGTATTCACATCTTCCAAATATTTAGACGTAGATGCCAATTTTTATTTCATTATGCAACAATTTGATCCACTTTTGCATCAAAATTTAATATGCTTTAATATTTAGTGCATATAATCTATTCGTGACTTAATAAAACATTGTAATTATCACTGTTTTTGAAATATATTCTTACAAACTGAATATTAATTTATTAGAAAACTTTTAGAACTACTCTTATCGTTTCCCGAATATGTACTTTGTTGGAAAGCATTATTCTATAGCATGCATTTTTTCTATAAATAATTAAACCTACGCATATTACATGGTAGCTTTACCAACAAACATATTCTATGAGTACTTAGCAAATAACGAATTGATATTTTGTTTGTAAATTTTGACTTGAAATTATTAAATAGTCAAGGATTATTTTAAGTGATTTTCATTCTAAAAATTATTTTTGGGCGATTTTACGTTATGGTGTCAGCATTAGTTTTTATAGATTTTTAAGAAATTCTTATATCAATTTTACAGGAAATTCCTTTGAAGTCAAAAAATATATATGTGGGCGCCCGCATGAAAAGTATGTTATCGAATTACGTACAGGGCCATACGGCCGGATGAATTCTCAGCATTTTAAGCCCAAGAAGAGTTCTTTAGGCTCAAAGCCCGCTTTTTGAGAAAAGTATATAAACTTGGGAAGCTTTATTAGCGCACGTGATTTAATTTTTTTTCGAACATGAATAATACACTCACTTTCGGTTGCTTCCAGGACATAAGTAAAGTGCAAACTCAGACCCGGAAATAATCATTTTGACCATGACTTACAAAAACGAGAATATCTCCTAATCTAGAACCGGCCATACGGGCCCTTCTCATTCGGACGCTAATATATTCATATTAATATAGTTCACAAATATTGATTTTATTTTTATCAACATGCAAAAAGAATTAATAATGACGCGTGTGTTTCGGATCTCACGTTAGCGCTCTGGCTTTGTACTTTCCCCATTTTTACTTCTGATGGCTAAAATCATCAATATTTGCGGTGGACGGCTGCTTAATAAACATGATCTGTCTTTTTTAACCACATTTAAGTATACCGGAAAAAATATTAATTGAAAAATTCTTTCGAAATTTATCGCATCGTCAGACTACAGACTGATAGACATGTTTGTAAAGAACGTTTTTTTCTGACTCAGCCTTAAAACGTCGAGAATTTACGAAAACTTGATGGGTCTAAATTTACATGAATCTAACATCATCCATCATAAATGATGAGAATGTGTTAATATATAAATAATAAATAAATATATATGTATATATAATTTTAAACATGAAAAATTTAATGAGACCTTAAAATAAAAGAATTCCAAATTTGAAGTATTGCTAAATTCAGCAGGGCACAATAACGAATAAAATTCATGATATACGAACATATTTGTAAATTTATTTGGAGTGTGTCATCATCTATAGTATTAATATGTATCAATAAAATTTAATGTTTTAATTTAAAGGCAGGCAATTAGCAAAAGTTGATGAATCTTTCATTTCAATAAAATACCATTTTTTTGTCATATTATTTAAAGTATCTATCAATAACACATTATTTTGTGACGCTTATCACGCGTAGCTCAATAGTTCCCCTTTATCGTAAAGGAACGTTATGGCTTGAGATAATTGAGGTCAGCAGTGCAGACATGGACATCTTGGATGCTTGGACATTCATCCTAAACCTCAAACTCTTCGAAATACTTTTTTTATGGGAATAATAATTGAAGGAGACTAAGAAGAAGATAAACAATTTCAAAAAACTCTTCTCATAAAAAGAAAAGGATGGATACAGCAAAAAAGAGTTTCAATGTGTATTGGTGGTACACAACGATAGGAGATGATCATTTTGTCTAAAAAGCTCGAAAAACTTATTGTTAGAAGTAATGAAGTGACAGTATCAAAATAATGTCTAACGTTAGTGGAAGAGAGTCACAGAATTAAAAAGATACCCTTAGAAGAAAATAACATACAGGAGAACGTACATGACGGATCTTATAAGTATTTTCTTTTTGATTTAAGAAAACAATTAATTTGTTATATATTTGATGTGCATATTTTTCCAAGTAACCTTACACTCTTTATGGATGTAAATAAATGTGAACAGTCTGATTTCCTCCTTTCATTTTACACACAGTAATAATACTCTATATTCTCAAAAAGAATCAACTATACCTTTCTATCGAAACGAAGAAGACACAACGGAAAACCCTTCAAAGAATCTTTTGATTACTCTTTAGCCCTTTCCTTTACAAGATATAATAGTAATTTTAATTTATTAACATAATATAATTTCAAAAAAAGTGTGTAATAAAAAACTCGTTTATTAAACTTTCTTTTGAAAAGTTAAAAAGTTATAATTATTGGAACATCACTATGGGCCCTGCTTTGTTTATTGGTTATAATATCCGAATGATTCTGAGGTATTCAATAAGGCAATATTTCGCGAAAAAGTAGTGGATTGTTCAGAAAAATAATACTTTTCTTTGAATTTCTTCGAAACTAATAAACTTCAAGAGTTCCTACGATTTTGAACTCGATATCTGACTTCTAAGGCTGAAGTTCCATTCGGCTAAGAAATATAATCTCTGCTCTAGATTGATTTAAAAAAATGTAAAAAAATGTGATGACGATTTTTCAAAACAGTAAGTTGAAGATAAGATAAGGTATTCGAGATTTTTGATGGCCCTGAATGCATGGGTATCGTAAATACAGAAATTCATGGAAACAGATTAACCTGTTTTATCCGAAATGAATTTTTTAAACTCTGCGAAAATTCATACTTCATTTTAATTACATAGATCTACTTACAGCTTCTATAAGAACCTTAATAAAAAATTTTAAAATCACCTATAACTTGTATTATATGATATTTAAACTAAATTTAACAAATTGATCACAAAAGTGAAGATATTAAAAGCCTAACGAAAATATTTATTATTCTTAAATATGTTGCAGTTTGATTATTTTCATGCATAGTTTTTATTTAATCTGTTAATTTTTTTCGGATTTTTTAAATTTAATAATATTGAGAATAATTTCAAATTACTTTCCTTGAAGAATTACGATAATCAGGAGCTCATTCGTGGCAGAAACAATTTATTATACTTATCTTAAAAAATATTAACCAATAAAACTACTAGTAAATAGTACGGAATAAAACGTAAACAATTACTGAATAAGAAATGAATTTCAACGGGCAGTTAGTTGAAGTTTGAAGTGTCCTGTTGTAGAAAATCATTTTTTTAATAGTCACGATAGATTATATTATAGAGTTGTAGATTTTAATTGAATTTGGTGATCAAATATACACAAATAGCATACTGTGTATCAAGGGCGTACACGAGGAAAAATAGCCTTACGCCCTTGATACACACGATACTTCTTGTCCCACCCTCTTTGAAAACAAGCATGTGAAGCAGATAACGGATGTTTAGTGTTCTTGACAATTTTAAATTATAACTGAAGTGAAGAAATAGCGTGCTTAGCTGAAGGGAGACTGTGGAGTCCAGCGATGCAATTTTTTAAAAGATAAATATAATTTTCTCCACCGGGCGTAAAGTTTCATGTAGCGGGCGTAAAGTTGCAGATAGCGGGCGTGAAGTTTCATGTTGGCCCGGCAGCGAAGAGCGCATGTGCGAACGTGGCTGGGCTGGAAGCGGCCACATTACACCTGCTTCACATGCATGCGATGGCGTGTTTTCAAGGGGGGTCGGACAAAAAGTGGTATTTTGATCTTAAAATTACGTCTGTATATCGATAAATAGGTGTCCGATTACTGTCATCCTGAATAAAGCGAAAAATGATTAGCCACACTGCTTAAAATGTAAATGAATAACATATGCTTAGCTGATGTAGGCATTTTATAAATTCACTATATGTCAGTGACTAATAATCTAGTCACTGGTCTATACTAATCGCAATATTCTCGTAGTCCATCATTGTGTTTTTGACATTATTGTTCATTTCTTTGAATATAAATCATTTACTACTTTTAACGCTTAACTTACTATGGCCATTTGAATCTTGAATAAATGCGTTATCCGTCCTGCGTTTCTAGAATTTTTCTACGCTCATAATGTATTTTACAAAATGACAAACTTGAAAGACTCCTTAAGTGACTAATCATTATGCCGAATACTTTATATTTTTTAAATTAAAAATGAGGTTGCAGAACAAGGTAGGGAAAATAATATTATAAGGCAGACGCTCAAAGCTGAAAATTTTCAAGATTTCAAATAACTTTCTGCACTTGTCTCTAGTTTCATACGACTTTAGTTAAAAAATATGTGGGTAGTTATAGTTTGTCTTCTGTATGAAATTCTGAGGTGGGAAGAGTAAAACCTGGTATTAATAACAATTTTTAAAGAATGTAGGACTTCTTCTTGGTACTTAAGCTGACAGGTGAATGAAAACTTACTTTCTTACTTAAGGTGAAGTTGGATAATCGTGGTAATAGCACTCGAAGGTTCATGGAACTTCACTGAGTATAAAGCATGAGGAGGGCAATAATGTGAAGATAGAGTGGAGAGTCAATCACGAATGTAATGCAGTGTCGCAGAGAGAGGACATTATAAAGTTTCTCCAGTGTGACTGACGTTTATATAACATTAAACGTTGATTCAATCCATTGTAATAAAACCAAATCCAAAATTATTTTACTGAATTACCATGATTTATAAAATTGCCTCAATTTTGTCGAATTTTCATGTATATCACTCCCAAATTCCACAAGCCCTATGAAGTTTAACACGTATTTCCCATCAGAAAAAAAATAAGTTTTTGTAAATTTTATTCCGAATCGTCAATATCAGGCGAATCAAGTGAAAACTCAAAATTTCTCTTCGCAATTAGCTATGGAATACACATGACAAGTTACTTTTTAAATGTCACCCCCATATGTCTGTTTTATAGGGTCCCAAAAAAACCCGATAATTCAAAAATTGAGTTTTGCGAGTTTTTGTCACTAATTATGAGTTGTTTTGCAGTTTTTCAACAAAAAGAAATTGTTCCTTATGCATGAAATACTCTTTTCTACTGATATTTAGATGTTTACATAAATCATTCAAATAATTTATTATTGTTTTTAGCAATTTTTCCTGAGAATAGAGTAAGAAAGTTGTAGTTTTTTCCGAATTTTTAAAGTTATTTTCAACTTTTTGGTTAGATCGATTCAACAATGAATTAAATTTGACAGACATGATTCTTTAAACAAATAATTATTATTTATAATAATATTCCTTTCAGAATAATGCTAGTAAGCTGCACTTTTTTCTGAAATTTTCTACTTTTGGTCCCCTTTGCAATTATTTTTAATTATATTAAATAATTTTAGAAAGTTGCGGGTTTTTCTGAAATTTTTAACTTTTTGTAAACTTTGCACTTAGAGTAAGGTACTAATTCATTAAATTTAACAAAAATAATTGTTCAAACAAATTATTATTGCTTGTAACTATCTTATCCTATAAAAATGCTAGATAGTTACGGTTTCTTTTAAAATTTTAACCTTTCTGTCAACTTTTTACTTAGATTGAGGTAATAATTAATGCAATTTAACAAAAATAATTGTGTGAAGAAATTTTTCTTGTTTAAAACTGTCTTTTTTTATAGTAATGCCAGATAGTTGTTGTTTTTTTCCTAATATTTTCAACTTTTTGTACACTTTTTACTTATTGAGATAATAATTATTGCAAGTTAACAAACATCATTGTTCAAACAATTTATTATAGTTTATATCTATCTTCTATTAGGGTAATGCTAGAAACTTTCCGGGTTTGATAAAATGTTTAGTTTTTATTTGTCTTTTTATTCAGGAACAATTAATCAATATTTCGCTGCGTCTAGTTGTCCTGAAGAATTAGTCATAATTAGTGTCAAAAACACGCAAAATCAAATTTTTCATTTATGGAGTTTTTCGGGACTGTATGAAACAGACGCATGGAGTTAATATTTAAAAAATAATTATTCATTTGTATTGTATAGACAATTTTGAAGAGAAATATTGAGTTTCAATGCGATTCACCTAATATTGACGATTCTGAATCAAATTTACAAAAACGTCTTTTTTCTTATGCGTGATACGTGTTAAACTTCATAGGGCTTGCGGAACCACTAAATATCATTTTTTTACTAATTTATTTTTCTATGGATTCAAACAAATTTGGGGGCGATATGCATGGAAATTTAATAACAAATTTCTAATCCATTTTTGGACTACTCTAATACTACATATATCTTGACAAAGTAACTAGATTTATGCTTGCTAAACATTAAAAAAGCTCTCAAAGGAATAAAAATACAAAAAATGTGTTTTCTATTAGAATCGATTTTTGGTTCCAAGGCAACTGCAACAAAAGTGAACCTCTCTTGCTGAAAGAGAACCAAAGATGATGAATTGTTTCATAGGAACCCAAAGTGTGAATTCCGGTAGAGACCTTTTATACATAACTCATTTTCTGCCTTCAATCTCTTCGAAGACTTTACAAGTTAATAATGCATGTTTTAATTATCATAGAGATTAAATTACATTGCGCTGGAAAAATTTTAATATAGAAACTGAAATTATAGAGATTAGTCTTTCTTGAAAGGAAGATGATGGGCGTTTGGACTTGAGACGTGACGTGACAGTTTTTAAGGTTATCTTTAAAACTTTTACCAACTGCAGATCTCGTTTTTATAACGCGATCTATTTGATATCAACGAGGTAAAAGGGAATTCTCAACAAGTGTTTTATTGGAGTCTCAGTTCTAAGGGAATGTTACTTTTACTCGAGCCGCAGCATCACCGAACACCCAATTTTTTCTGTGAAGATTTATTAAATCCTCAATATTTCTGACTGTTAATCTACATCAGTGCTTTATGAGTAAATAATATAAGGAAACGACATAAATCTAAGTGTGATAAAAATTACTCGTTAATGAAAAAATTGACCCAGAACTCGTTACTAGTCAAACTTGTTTTTTATAGATTGAATGTAATCCTGTCCTTCGGTGGACCACTACTGATTGGAATTTACTTTTTATTACTTTTTCTACAGAATTACATAAATGTCTATGCAGTACTTTTCATTAACTTAAATTAAAGTTTTCAAGTATTATTTTTAGGCTCCAGTACACTACTAGTCGTTTTTTACGCTGGATAGCCTTAATACCCTTATTTGGTTTTAATTTCGAACACGCTCTAACAGAGATTAAATAGAGGTGATCAAATAGTGGTGAAATTATTTGCTTCCGACCTCTAATATTGATTGTTTCTATTTATCTCCGTTTCAAGTCAGTCGAAAGCGGAAGGATGCATTTAAAATCCGCTTGATAAAAGGCGCTTTTCACCGAATATTTACATCAAGCATTTTTTAATGACTAATTTCTGTATCATAAATAACATTATTGAGATGATTAAATTTCCTGGAATGTAAGAAAAATTTCATAAATTATAAAAGATATGCCATGTAATAAATTAAGAAGATATCGGGGAGAGATGATTTCTTATGCTTGTCTATGAGTCCAGTTGGAGTTCTGTTGCTAGGGGGCTACGTGGTTAGAACTATACTGTTATAATACTATACAGATAAGCGAAATTGAGGCAAACCGCTTCTATTTTGATGCCACGTATGAAGAGGGAGTCAAAGCCTCTTGCTTTCATGGACGTCAGTTTCAGCTCTTTGTGGAGTTCTCGAGTGTGCGCTTGTCGAAACTGCTCTCAAAAGGGTAAAAAAAATTCCCTTCCTTTCGCCGAGGGCCTAATGTGATACACAAGAGCTACGATGCTTAAGGAGACCTAACTGGCCACATTTTTCTTATGTTTGATCCCAATTAGACGTTTCTATAAGGGAAAGTAGAACAAATTAATTACAAGAGGTTTCTACGTTTTCCTAAGACAGGAATTGTTCATTATTTCCGCAGAGAATTATAATCTGTTTATGATTCGGTATTGACTTTAAAATAAATTTATTATTTTTATTCACAAGAAACAATATATTTTTTTTAATAAAAAATTTAACAATTTAAAATGTAAAAAATTTAACAAATTAAAAATTACGAGCATTGTAAGCATAAAAAATTTTTGATGAAAAATTTCGAAATTAAAAAATTTATAAATTAATTATTTGAACTTGAAGAACTTCAAAATTAAAGTTTTAAATCGTATCCTCAAAACAGCAATAGTTGAACTATTCAGAGCTGTAATTGGGCAATTTCAGATTGTAGTTCAGAATTGTAAGTAGAAATAGTTTCAAAACTTTTAATTAAATACTAAATATCCTACTAACAATGTTAAAAAATATTAAATGTCAACATTATGTGTTAAGCATAAAATATTTTCTAATCCAAGCATTTAATGTTGAATAACTTGAATTAAAATCTTTCGATATTGATTTATAATACTAAAGTGCTTGGTAACTGAAATTATCTCGGACTTTAAATAAATTTCCTATCTTAAACTAGGATTGAGATCCAAACAGGAAAACCTTACTGATGTTGACATTCAATCAATTTGAATTTCTGAAATATGTCCAAATTTGACCATTTCAATTTTGAAGCTTTCTTCGATATTCATTTCTAACTGCAAGGCTTTAAAATTTGTAGTCATTCTGACCAATTCTAATGGAAGTTTTTGTCTACCAACCGCAAATCGTAAATCTACCATTCCATAAGCTTAACATAGGGAAATTTTTGTTTTCGACGAAATGAGATTCACGTTTGTGGGTTTGAACTTAGCATACGGAAGATTAATAAAATTGGTTGTGGAGTCTTCAAAGAATAATTGTAATGCCTCACTTTAGTTAGGCCGCCCAATTATATATAATGTCTACGTCGACCAAATACTTGGAAAACTGCAGTATCCTCAGGTAAGAATTCTTTGGAAGTTGGGTTTCGTCCATTTCTTGCAATCTGTACAACTAGGGAATTCGGTTTTTAAGACACTTGCCGACGCGACGCCCCCGCAAGACCCATCTCTACACACGTACAGCTTTTTAATGAGATCCGATTGCACCCTTTTTACGTCATCGAGGTAACTCAAACTCCAAATAGTGTTTACCATACATTTACCCACGTTCTACTTAGGATACTCAATACCACACCAATAGCATTAAAGGATTTACTGGTCATTAGTTCAGTCGCTTTCCCAAAGAGAGCTGAGGACGTGAAAGGGAGACCCAAGTCCTTAGCAAGCTGAAGCTATTCACGAGCAAAATAGAACTGCTTTTGGATTATTTTGCATCTACTACGTTGCTTAAATTGAACCATCTTTGTCTTTTGCACATTTACTAAAAGGTCATTAAGTTTTCAATATTTTCCCAGACAGAGTAGTTTCCTACATACCTCTTGTTGAAACTCACAGAGTTTAACTAGGTCATCTGCATAGAGTAATAACAAAACATCAATTATTCCATTCACATCTAGTCCTTTCATATCATTGTTCCTAAAAAAGTCCTCCATATTTGCTATAAAAAGGCAAAACAAAGGTGGGCTTAGAATCTTGCCCTGAAGAACACCCTCGGAAATGTCGAACTCTTTAGAAATAGTACCATTAATCCACAGCCTGAGCTTGCTATTAGCATACAAACTACCATTAATATTCGGTTAATTTTTTAGCAAACACCTACGCTATGCTTTATTATATTTTATTATTTATTATTTTTATTATATTATAAGTACAACTTCAGTTCTGCAGCAACTTTTTGGGATTGGCTCCACATTAATAATACATTTTTTTTAACAAAGCTTGAATATATGTCATCAACTTTTCTGGCAGTACTTTATAAAATTAATTGCAAATATGGTTTTCTCCTGGAGCTTTTTTGCTTTTACATCTTTTAAGATTTTTACGAATTTTGGAATATTGAATATCGCTGACAAGAATTGGATAGTGTACATAAAAGCATGTCCAATTAATAGGTATACCAACCAGCACATATACATTGGAATAGAATTTCTTCCACTCGCTTATACTAATTGCATTTACCTGATACTTATTTTTCATTCTAAAAGTTTGCAATGCATCTCCAAAATTCCTTATCGTCTTCACTCATTTGTATTAGCTAGTTTATTTATAGATTCAATGCTACATTGGTACTTTTTACTCTCACTTAACAATATGTACGCTCTCTTCAAAAAGTAGTACACACCTGTGCCAGCAGGTGGAAAACTCAATTGTCTACATTCCTTTAGCGCTTCTGTCGCGTTTTTCTTTCCCTCTATACAATCATGATAATACTACGGTTTATTTTTTAAATTGTTTATTGCTCCCGTTGAAATTTTTTAAACTGTGACTACCCGAGTCGAAATTTAGGCCCTACTTTGAAGCTACAGCTCCTTATTAGAACCTGCTTTGAAGCATTTACACCTATAGCCCCTACTTTAAGGTTTTTACTCCTAGAGAATGAAAGATTAGAGCCTCCTTTGACTCCATTTGAAGCTATAGGCCCTACTTTGAATATTTAGAAGCTACATTTGGAATTGTAATACAATTTTTATAAAATCTATTACCCTTTCGACTTTCGTGTTTAGAATGCCCAAGAACTTGAATACAATTATTGCCTTCCATCCATAGTGTAGCGGAACCTATTTGTATTTTTATGATTCAGAGCTTAATTAAGACTCATTTAATAAGGTTCACTGAAAATAGCGTATTATTTTAGGTTTACCTAGATAAAATAAAAATTATTTTATTCAAGTTCTTTGGCATTTATTGACAGTGCAACGTATACCTGATTATCAATTTTCATGAAAATACAGACTTTTATAAGGTTTTCAACAGGAATAGCTGCAACAGTGTTTATTTCGTGACATTTATGTAAAAATTGGATGCTGTTATAA
>CAKNWT010324758.1:1138-11803 GCA_932066315.1 Andricus coriarius | reverse complement strand
ATAAATTAATAACATTTCAGAACAATTCAAGTTAAATTTAAAAGAATTCAAATAATTGGAAAAAATTTTTAAAATAAAAAAAAAGTCTATTGATTTCTGTAAAATTTGAATAAATTTACAGGAACTTAAAAGGTAAACGAGAAGAATTCGATGGAATTCATAAAAATTCAAGGTGAAATAAAAAATTCAAATGAATTGAAAACAATTTAGAGATATGAATAAACTTAATTCAATTTACTAAATTTGAAATGAGCTTAGAAAAATTCAAGGGAATTCAAAAGAATTTAATGAAATTCTTAAGAATTCAAGGCCAGGTTAAAAGAATTTTGGATCAATTAAATAAAAACTTTAAAAAGATTTTTAAAAATCCATTGAATTAAAAAGAATTGAGTTAATTTAGAAGAATTCAAGTAAATTAAAAAAATTGAAGAGAATTCTAAAGAATTTAGGGTGAATTAACAAAAAAATTAAATCTCTTCAAATCTTTGAAGCCCTACTAATTTCTAACCAAAGGAAATATTTGAAAATCTCTTCATATCTTGGAAACCCTACGAAATCCCTCACTTCTTGTGAATAAATTCTTTGAAATACATTAAAATATTAAAATCCCTTATAATGTTTAAATATCTTGAAAATGTCTTAAAATCTTTTAAAATACACTAAAATATTTCAAATCCTTTGAAATCCCATTAATTACTGAAATCAATTAAAAATGCCTTTCTCCTATTTTAAAATAGTCTAAAATATTTCAAATCCTTTACAATCTTTTGAAATCCCTTGACTTTTTTAAATCTCTTGAAAATGCCTTAAAATATTTCAAATCCTTTTATCATTTTATCAATTGATGCTCAGGATCAATTAAATAAAAACTTTTTAAGCGTCGAAAAAATTGAGTAAATTTAGAAGAATTCTAATGAATTGAAAAATTTCAAAAGAATTTAAAAGAATTCAGAATAAATTTAATAGAGTTCAGGGTGAATTCCAAAAAATAATTTCAAAACTCTTCAAATCCTTGAAATCCTACAAAATACCTCACTTCTCTTGAATAAATTTCGGGAAAATCAATTAAATAAATTGAGAATATTAAAAAACGCTTCCAACGATTCCCGTGGAATCTTTTAAAATATCTTAAAACCTTAAAGCTTCTGTAAAATCGTTTCATATCTTCTAAAATTCTAGAAAATTCTATATCCTCAAATATTTCAAACTCTTTGAAATGCCTTCAAATTATTAAAATCAACTGAAAATTCCTTGGAATCTTTTAAGATTCCCTAAAATATTTAAAATCCTACAAAATGGCTCACTTCTCGTGAATAAATTCTTTAAAATCCATTATAATATTATAAAATTCCGTGAAATTCTATGATGATATTTATAGAAATCCTGGAAAACTGATTAAAATACCTTGAGAGCTATTAAAATCACTTAAATCAATAGAAATCCTCGGAGATCTTATAAAATAACGTGAAGTCTTTTCAAATATCTTAATACCTTATAGGTCCTGTAATACTTTGAAATCCCTTCAAATTAATGAAATTAATTAATAATTCCTTGGAATCTTTTACAATTCCCTAAAATATTTCACATTAAAAGATCTTGAAAATGCCTTAGAAGTTTTAAAAATACCCATAAAATCTTTAAAATCCCTTCAAATTATTGAAATCTATTAAAAATTTCTCCGAATCTTCAAAAATACCCTGAAATATTTCAAAAGAATTCAAGACAATTCAGAAATAGGTATAGACCTGAATTGAATACTGATTAACCCATGATTTAATCAATTGAAAGATAAGTGACTAATGTGATATTTTTATTTAAAAAAAAGACTACAAAGTGATTTGAGAAAAAAGTGACTAATAGTGACTCTGTAGCAGCCCTGATTATTTTTTAGTTATTTTTTACAGAAATTCCCACAGTTGTTACTTTTTTTTTAAATCCCTGACTCTCTTTGAAGCTTTAATCTTATTATACATTTTTTAAAAGTTTCATTATGGGCTGCAAATAGGGTACCATAGGGACCAAATCTTGAAAATAGGGTACTTTAGGGACCTTAGCTGAATATAGGGTACAATAGGGGTTATAGGGACCAGGCTGTGAGGCCTGTAAAAGAGATCATGAAATTTGGAAGAATTGTAGTTCCCACTGATATCCAGATCTGATAGGATTTTGAGCTAGATCGGTCATTTAGAAGTAGTTTATTTTTGCGTTCATAGATTAAAAAAAAAATACCTAGTTTATATGAGAAAAACTTGTTTGATATTCAAAATACAACAATACGATATCTAACATATTTGTTCGCGTCCTTGAGATGCATCGATTGACCTATTATTGAACCTTGTATGACCCACCAGTACCGATTTATGAAGTTTAAAAAAAATGTATGTATTCTGTTCATATGAGAAAAACTTTGCTCATATTAGGAATACTACAGTACATGTTTGTTCGCGTCTTCGAGACACGTCGAATGACCTATTGACGAACCTTCTATGACTTGTCATGATCTAGCAATACCCATTAACAAATTTAAACAAATATATTGTATATCTTGTAAATATGAAGAAAACTTTTTTAATATTGGGAATACTACAGTGACGTGTGTGATATATTTGTTTGCGTCTTCGATACACATCGATTGCCCAAATTAAGAACCTTTCATGACCTACCATAACCTGCTAACATCATTTTTTAATTTTTTAACAAAATTATTTTTCTTGTTTATGAAAGGATATTTTTTTTACATTCTCATCCTAATGAAAAGATATTGGTTTTATGTAAAATTTGAATTAGTTGGTTTTCATCAAAACTCCACGTTTTGAGACCCCCTGAGCTAGAAAAAATGATTTTTACGAAGGTGACTGTCCGTATGCAGCCTGTAGTATCGTGTAGGTACGATAAATTTCGAAAGATTTATCAGAATGGACTGTGCTCGGCATACTTTTTCAAGGCCTAAAAAGAAGCAACGAGTTCGTTAACCAGCTATTTTGGATAACAATTCAAAAAGTTAGTTCATTTTTAACATTTTTGAGACGATTTGATTAAGATTTAAAAATGTTGTGCACGGCTATTTGTAATTGTTTTTAAAATAAGACCTGAAAAAAGCATGGTAAACCTAACAAGCTTGTAGTTATCATTTATAAAAATTTCCATATCTAAACCATGGCCTAATGTTTGAGGTAGTGGTAGTGGGAATCCGGTTTAATTTCTTAAACAAAATCAAGTTTATTAATTTTTTTCCTTGGTATTCAAGAAAAAAGTTTTTATACTTCCGATCGCTTCGGGAGTTGAAGTGATTTTTAAAATAAGGTTTAAAATAATTTTTTTAAATGCAACATTCATGGTCATCAGGACTCAGAGAAATTATCCAGCCCTAGGGAACATTTTAGGTCGATCTATTTATTGCTCGAAAATGTTTAAATATTTATTTAACCGCTGTAAATTCGGAAGATACTACCTGTCAACAAACAAATAAAATTACAACACTTTTTTTATAACGAGAATGTGCCCACGCGGTTGGCAGATTTTTTTATATTGGGAATATAACAGTACTGCATTTGATGTAATTATTCACGTCTTAGGTACGCGTGGATTGATCTATTGACGAACTTTCGATTACCATTCTTGATCAATCAATAGCTACTTAGATAGTTTAAAAAAGGTAGTGTCTATACGTCCGGACACAATCCTTACCTTTTCCAGATCCCCATTCCCTTCGCCAGGTCCGTACGTTTAGACTCGACCGTAAAAATAAACTCAGAGAAAGTTACATTGTTTCTAGAAGGTTTTAATTTGGAATATAACACTACCGCAAGTTTAACAGTTGTTCATTGTAACATAACACATCAATAGACATTTTTGTGAGCTATCTGATTTTCTGAAAATAAGATATTCGGTAAGACAGAAACATAAGCTTAAAAACATTGAAAGTATCCATTTTTTTCTTTTGTTATGGAAAAACTTCCCTTTATGAAGAAGCAAATTCATTTGATACCTATGTGGAAGCAAAATGTTCTTAAAATGAGCACAAATAAAATACACCCATAGTGAATACATCCATAGTACTTCGCAGCGGTATTTTTAATGCAAAGCGATAACCAGTTTGACAATTTGAAATTGAAAAATAAATTGAATGTTTCAAAGTCAAGCTGCTGAAATTCTACAATTTTATATTGCTTTTACATTTAAAAATTCTAATTTTACATTAAAATTGATTAGACAAATTTGTCTAAACTCAACAAATAAATTTCAATCCGAATTTTTTTTCAGGTTGAATTTGAAATTTTTCATATTTTAGAACATTTTCAACTTGATATCTTAATTTTCCATTATTTTGAATTTATTCTGGAGGCATTTCATTCAAAATCGTGTAATTGCAAATCCTTTGAACCGAAAATTATACACCTATCAAACTTTTCAATTTGATATTCGGAGATTTCGAAGAATTTAAAAAAGCAGACTATCAAGGCTTCTAATATAAATTTTGGCAATTTAGAAAGATTTAATAGTGAAATTATCCTGAAATTTTCAATATTTTAATTGAATACTACAACCGGGTGAAATTTGAAATTAGAAACCTCCAAAAATTAAGAAATTTCAAACCGAAGGTTTTCGAATTTAAACTTTAAAGCAAAAAACTGTAGTTTCAAGGCCTCAAAATTGAAATATTATTTTAGAATTAGGAATTCAAAACTATAATTTAAAATTGAAATTATAGAAATTTTCAAGATGATAAATATATTATTTATAAATATCATATCGTGTAGTATCAAGTAACATTCAAAGTGATAGGATAGATTGTTTCACTAAAAAAATGCGATTTCTATTAAAAAAATCATTGCCATTTTTAAAATTAATTCATTCAAACTTGAAGCGTCAAAAATTAAACAATTCCAAACTTCGTTTGAAAATTGAGGAATTCATAAACTAGGAATTCATTCATAATTAGGTATTTCACGTTGTGACGTCAGCTGGCAAGATGCCTGGACGCCGAGGGCCAAGCAATAATACGAATCTCATGGGATAAAACTTGATTCTTTTAATAACTTTAAAAAAAAATATTTCACCTTAAGTGTATTCGGATATTATTCTTTATTATTCAAAAGCTATTCAATTAAATAATAAAATCGATATTTTTTTTGTAACGAGTTTGGTATTGAATTGAATAGTTTTTGAAGAATAAAAAATAATATCCAAATACACTTACGATGAAAAGTCATTTTTTCCAAGTTATTTAAAAATAAAGTTTTGTCCCATGCAATTAGTATTATTGTTTGGCCCTCGGCGTCCAAAAATCTTGGATTTCCTCCCCTCAACCTAAAATACCTAATCTAAAGTGCAAAATTAATAACTTGAAAATCAACGCTAAAGCATTTCCATGTAAGGAGAACAACTTCACGTTGAAGACAATTTTATAAGATGTTAAACTGACGTGTAATAATACACTGTCACATTGACATAACAGAAAAAGTCGCGAGGCAAAAAACATGCGAAAAGCGAGCGAAAATATAGGAGCTTCAATGTGGACAGAATTAATTAATGGTAGATTATGATAATTATATAATTAATCAGGCGAAATCAGCCTCGGGACTGGGAAAAAGTATATAACTTACGCTGATCCTGCATAGACATTTGCATAGCAAAAGCGATTTGTTCCTCCTCAGTCATGCGAGCAAAATCAGGCACCAGGCCACCAGTGCTAGGAGCCGCCGTTGCAGTCTCAGAAGTTGGAGTTGGAGTCGGTGTCGGGGTTGACTCTTCACCTGCCTCCATCGACATTTCCAGTGCACGTTTCAGCATTGCCTCTTCATTTGGAGCTTCCTTAATCGTTTCTGGTTTCTTCTCCGCAGTTGCGTCTTTAGCTTGAGCTCGTCTGGCATCATCCTCTTGTCTCTGTCTTTGTTCTTCCATGGAAACACGAAGGGCCTGGAAAAATTAAAATACAAGATTCATAAATGAATGAAAATACAGCTTCAGAAAGGATTGATTAACATTCAGGCCTCGAACTCATCTGAGAAATTAAAAATACTGTCAATAGTAACATAAATGTTAAAAAATAGTAGGAAAATAGTGCAATGCAATATTTTAAAGTCCTTTAAAATACCCTTAAAAGCATTTATATCCGATCCATAGAGATCCTGAGATTCCTGGAAAACCTGTCAATCTTTTTAAATCCCTTAAAACCTTTGCAATCCCTTGGAATCTAATATATTCTTTTAAAATCCAATGAATTCCTTATACTGGCGAGATCCGTTAAAACCCCTTGAAATCCCTAGATTTCTCTTGAAATTTCATTAATTCCCTAAAATTCTCTAGGAATCCGTAGGAATCCCTCAACTCAGGCCTCACAGTCCCTATGGGATAAAATATAGGGACCAAAGGGTACTTTTTGCCACGCTCATCGGGTACTTTTTTCGCGTTGAAAGGGTAACAAATTCAGGATAAATTTATAAGATTTCAAAACAAGTCAGGATGAATTCAAAAGAATTCAAATGAATTGGAAAATTTTTTTTAAATAAAAAAAGTCCATTGACTTTTGCGAACTTGGAATGAATTTAGATGAATTTAAGGTAAACGAGAAGAATTCGATTAAATTCATGAAAATTCAAGGTGAATAAGGAAAAATTCAAATGTATTGATAACAATTTAAAAATATGACAAAATTTCATTGAACTCAGTAAGTTTGCAACGAGTTTAAAAAAACTAAAAGGAATTCAAAAGAATTTCATTAAATACCTAAGAATTCAAGGTGAGGATAAAAGAATTTAAGAACAATTAAATAAAAACTTTTAAAAATTAAAAAAAAATCAATTGGATTAAATATAATTGAGTAAATTCAGAAGAATTCAAGTAAATTAATAAAATTCAAGAGAAATCCAAATATTTAATAGAATTCAGGATGAATTAAAGAAATTTCAAATCTCTTAAAATCGTCGAAACCCTACTAATTTCTAACAAAGAAAGTGACTAATGACTTCAAAAAAATTCAAGGTTAACTCAAAAGAATTCAAATGAATTGGAAAAAAATGTTGAAATCGAATAAATTCCATTGATTACAATAAAATTCGAGGGAATTTAGAAGAATTTAAGGAAAATTATAATAATTATTATGTCATCGAATTATAATTCGATGACATTCGCAAAAAAAATAAAGCTGAATTTAAAAAGCAATTAAGTGAGTCCAAAACAATTCAAAAATATGAAAAAATGCACTGAATTGAATAGAATTGAGTGAATTTAGAAGAATGCAAAAGAATTTAAAAGAATTCAGGATAAATTAATAAGAATTCAGGGCGCATTCCAAACGAATTGGAAAAAATATTTGAAAATGTCTTCAAATCTTTGAAACCCTACGAAATCCCTCAGTTCTTGTGAATAAATTCTTTGAAATCCATTAAAATACCTTGAAATCCCTTCAAACTACTGAAACAAATAAAAAATTGCTGGGAAACTTTTAAAATTTCCTAAAATATTTCAAATCCTTTGATATCTTTTGAAATCCCTTGAAACTTTTTAATGCTCTTGAAAATGCCTGGTAATCCTCTACAATTCCCTCAAATATTTCGAAACATTTGAAATCTCATTAAATTACTGAAATCAATAAAAAAATTATTTGTAATCTTTTAAAACAACCTAAAACATTCAAAACCCTTTAAAATGTTTTGACATTTTTCAAAAATCTAGAAAATACCCAGGAATTTGTAAAAATACTTTAAAATATTTTAAATCGTTGGATCAATTTATCAATTGATCCGCAGGATCAATAAAATAAAAACTTCAACTTTTTTTAAATCTAGTCAATTGAGTAGAATTAAGTAAATTTAGAAGAATTCAAGTGAATTAAAAAAAATTTAAGAGGATTCGTAAAATTCAAGAGCACTCCAAAAAATTGAGGTTAAATTAATAAGAATTCAGGGTCAATTCCAAATCCTTTCAAATATTTAAAGCCCTACGAAATACCTTACTTCTCGTGAATAAATTCTTTAAAATTCACTAAAATATGATAAAATCACGTAAAATTCTATGACGATATTTCCTGAAATCCTGGAAAACGTACTAAAATATCTTGAGAGCTTTAAAATCCCTTAAAATCTTCGGAAATCTTATAAAATAACGAGAAATCTTTTAAAAAAATCTTAAAACCTTACAGTTCGTGCGAAATCATTCCATATCTTTACCAAATTCTAGAAAATTCTTTATCTTAAAATCTTGCAAACGCTTTGAAGTCCCTTCAGATTAATGAAATTAATAAAAAAATTCCCTAAAATATTTCAAATTAAAAGCGCTTGAAATGGTCTTAAAAGTTTTAAAAATACCCTAACATCTTAAAAATCCCTTCAAAGAGTAAATTTATTGAAAGAAAAGTGACTAATCTGATCTTTACATTTAAAAAAGTGACTAAAAAGTGATTTAGGAAAAAGTGACTAATAGTGACTTTATGGCAGCCCTGATTATTTTTCACACTTACTTCTTATTCTTGAAAGCTTTGATCTTTTTATAAATTTTATTAAAGTTCCATTATGGGCTGCAAATAGGGTATTATAGGGACCAAGTCTTGAAAATAGGGTACTTTAGGGACCTTAACTTAAAACATTTAAATATTGTTAAATTCCTTGAGATTTTTTAAAATACCATAAACTCCTTAAAATCCCTTGAAATTGAGAAAATCACTTAAATCTTGTTAAATCCCTTGTAATCCCACAAAAATCGAATAAAATATCGTAAAAGATCATTAAATATAAATCATATTTTTCAAAGTTCCTTCGGAAATGATTAAATCTTTGAAATACCATAAATTTCCAAAAAAACCGATAAAGCCCTTGAAATCTCTTGAAATCTTCGATATTTTTTTTAAAATTCTAGACGTATTTTTAAATACCCTAAAAGCTTTGAAATTCCTTGAAATCTGTTTAATCAACTGACATCTATTTTTAAAAACCCTTGAATTTTGTTGAAGCCTTTGCAAATTCCTGGAAAACGCCCCAATTTTCGTTAATCCCTTGAAACCTGTAGAAATTCTTTATAATCTTATGACATTTTTCGATTTATTTCAAAATCCTTAGAATCCCTTAAATAATGTAAAATTACTGGAAATCTTATGAAATTCCTTAGAAATATTGTAATCTCTTCGAATTTTCTACAATCCTAAGAAATTCTTTGAAATCTCAGTAAATTCCTCGGAATCTTTTAGAATACATTATATTCTTTAAAATCATTTAAAATTGTCTAAATCGATGGAATCTTGTGAAATCCATAAAAATCGTTTGAAATCCCTTACAACATCTTGAAATCTTTTAAATATTCAAATTTAATTTACACCCTTAAGTTCTCCAGAAATTCTTTGAGAACCGTTAAAATCCCTTGAGAGCTGTAAAATCCTTTGATATCAACCAATAAAATCCCTTGAAATTTTAAAAATCTTGAATTTTGTCGAAATATTGTAAAGTATCCTAAAATATTTCAAATCCCTTTAAAATTTCTAAAACTTGAAAGTCCTTAGAGATCCTGTAAAATCGCGAAGTCTGGTAAAATCCTTACAAATCCCCTGAAACCCCGTAAATTATCTTGGAATTTGCAATATCTCTTAAAATTTCTTCAAACATTTGAAAAACTTTGAAATCCTCTGCAATCAGATGAAACTTCTTGAAATCACTTAAAATACCTTGCAATCTGTGAAATTCTGTGGAATCTTTTAAAATTCTCTAAACGCTTTGAAACCTTGTACAATCCTTTCAAATCCCTGAACTTACGTTCAAATCTTTCAAAGACCATTGGAATCTGTTGACATATTTAGAAATCCCTTGAAACCTTAAATTCTTTTGAAATTTCGTTTTTTGACATGGCCGATGTGTTATTCTAGCCAGTCAGCGAAGAAATTTCAACATAAGTTTGGAAGCAAAGTGAAAATATAGTTGAATTAGCGAGCAATTTGAGAAAATAGTAGCAGCAACGTATTTGTTCAAAATAGTAATAAAATAGTAGCATCGTTAAAAAATGTCAATAATGTCGTGAGCCCATGGCCTGAATATTTTAATTTTTAAAGTCCTGAAATTCTGAATGTAAAGATTAAATACCAATGCCAGCTCGGGATCTTCATTGGGATCGACGCCGAATTCGAAATTAGCGCCTCCCATTCCAGCTCCACCTAGGCCGTCTTCACCTTGAATTATCGGAGAGGAAATCAGAGCATCAGACAAATGGGGACCTGGTGGCACTGTCACGAGGTGGCTTCCAGTTCCATCCTTTCCGTTCAGAGCGTTAATAAATGCAGTCAAAACATCATTGTTAATTGTCTCCTCGCCGAAACTCACGATGTCGACGCTCACTTTTTCTTTCTTCAAACGTTTTGCTAGTTTTACTAATTCCTTGTCCTCGAGTTGAATTGGACTGCCGACAAATGCGACGATTCTCATCTTGTGATTCTTTCCTTGACGATGCTTGAGAGCCAACTGAAATAAAATAGAAATTTTTCTATAATTCGAAATTTCCTTATTGCATGTCTTGCATTCTCTATCGTGCGTTGTTTGGCTTAACATTTTCGTTTTGTTTTTAGTTTTGAAAAAGCTGTAACTCTGACAAATTTCTTTTTATCGAAAAAAGTTGTAAGGATAAATTGTTCGACTTTCAGAGTACTACGAATAGTCGTACATGGAATTTTTAGGTCTTACAAAA
>CAKNWT010324754.1:14405-28097 GCA_932066315.1 Andricus coriarius | reverse complement strand
AAAGTTTATTTATGAAAAGGGCGAGGCCGCCACTGGCTCTGCCTTTTGATTTTTCTTTTAAAGCGTTAGAGAAGAAATGATTATATTTATTTTCGGCGTACAAGTTTTTGGGAATTTCAGTGAGCGAGGTTTCGACGATTCCTATAATATCAAACTTATCATAATTAATATCGGAGTTTAAAAATCTTACATATCCATGACAGTTCCAGAAGAAGAAGTTTGTAGAATTTTTGACTCGTCCTGATATATTTCGCTCATTTATCCGTTTAAATTTTTCTTCTTCGTCTCTCTGCTTGATAGTCGATTTTGAATATTTCCTTTCGTAAGATTTCCCGCCTGCTCTTTCATAATGACTGGTGGAGATTCCGAGGCCTTGCGCTTCACCTTTCCCTGCATGCCGCTTGCTTCCCCCATTTTATTTTTTTCAAATGATTCCCCCCTATTCCCAGGTTCATTTCTTAAAGCTTCGCGAAGAAAATGGTGACGAATATCAATATGTTTAGTTCGTCCATGGTATACAGAGTTTTTCGCTAATTTAAAATCCCCCTGATTATCGTTAAGTATAAGAACAGGATCTTTTCCGCCAACAAATATTTCAGCCAAGAAGTTCTTTAGATGCATTTCTTCTTTGGTAGCTTCTGTCAATGCCATATATTCGGCTTCTGTGCTGGATAATGCTACTGTACGTTTTTCCGGGCTTCCCAACTGATTGCTGACCCGCTTATTTCGAAAACGTATCTTGTGAAGGAACTCCGATCTTGTGGACAACCACCCCAGTCAGCATCCACTAGGCCTCTCGACTTTTCGTTAATTTTGCTAAAAATGATTCCGTAATCCATTGTTCCCTTTAGATATCGAAGAATGCGTTCAGCGGACATCCAATGTTCTGAATTGTAGTTATCATTAAATTAGCTCAATGAGCTAACTGCATAAGCGATATCTGGACGAGTAGATACAGCAAGATACATGAGACAACCGATTAAGCACATCTAATTGATGAATCTCAATATCATACTGAACAGCAATTGCCATTTGTAACCGCACTGAGCTCATACGTGCAAAAGGAGAAAATACTTCTTTGTAGTCCACGCCAGCAGGTTGGTTAAAACCTTGAGCTACTAATCGTGCTTTTTTCTTCTGAAATGTTCCGCTTGAGTCCTGTTTATTGCGCAGGCTCATTCTATATCCTATCAGGCTTCTGTCTTTTGGTTTGTCAACTATTTCCCAGGTCTTGTTCTTCAGCAATGATCTGCATTCCTTTTTCATTGCATCCTTCCATCCTGCAGCTTCGGAACTGGACATTGCTGCCTTGAAAGGCACCTCAGAAAGATTTACTTCTTCAGGAATGATTCTGAATACGCAACATCGGTTATGATTTTCTGCAATTTCCAGATCAAGGTTTTCTTCAAAATTTTCCTCTAGATTGGAATTCTCTTCGAAATGTCTGAGTTCTCCTGTATATTGTTGCTCTTCATTAAGGTGAGCCAATTGATTTTCATGTTCATCAACATTACCCAATTCTTCTTTCACTCTTCGTACAGTTGGTTGGTACATTTTACAAGGTCTTTTCCTATTTCAAGAACGGACTGTTCCTGGCCTTCCTGATCCTCTTCTGGCTGGTTGTTTGTTTACCTTTACTGCAGGATTCTCTGAGTTTTGGATTTCATCATTTGGAGCTGGTTGAACGTTTTCGTTCATTCATTGCTTCATTATGTGATGTTGGTAAGCTCTGTAGTAATAAATCAGAAAGGATCTCTTTATTTATTTCTATCTCCATTTCACTAAGTTTATCAACGGCGTCGAAAAATTTATTTAAATGGATACGTACGTCATCATCTTCATGCATTTTATTTAAGGTCAATTGCTTAAATATAACTCCCTTTCGAGCAGGTCCTTCAGACTGATAAATCGATTCCAATTTTTGCCATACCTGACGTGAGGTTTCGCATCCTTTAACTTGTTTCAGCTCTGACCCAGCTGTCATTTTTGATAAGCAGTGCCTGTGCTTGTAACTTCCAAGTGTCATAATTATCCTTGGAAAGCGGTTCAATAGGAAAACTTGGAGTAGACATTTTTACAGCAAATTTAAATTAGCAGACCCTTGAGATTCATAAATAAATATATTATTTATTTATAGTAATACTTTTTATTCAGGCCTATAAATTTGACATCATAAACACAATAGTTTGGTTTTGACAGAACAGAATAGAATGAAACAAAAGCTTCACTTGAACATCTGTTCTTTTCTAAATTCAAATAACAAAATACTTGCGTACGCAGATCGCTGATTCAAATTCAAATAATATAAAGAAGTTTACCGTTCCAACATAGTAAAACAATTGTATGAAGGTAATGTCAAATTTATTAACGAACAAATAATTTTTTCATCATAGGAAAGAGGAGTAGGATGTTTTCTTACAATGATAAAACTTCAAGTGCGAAACTATAACATCAATGTAGGTCGGAATTTTTCTGTTCATGTAATAATATTATTATATCATTATTCTTTCTAAAATTTATAAGGTTTCTACAATGAAAATTCGTCCGACGCACTCCGCATCCTATCTAGATTCGTAAAAAGCTGATTTATGAAATACAAATATCTCACAAGCATAAGCTCGAGGCATAGATAAATTCAGTATATAAGCAGGACAGCATATATTGTAGGCTGTAATGAAGAGCCAGCGTAATCATTTATTACACTCTTAACCAAATTTTTAATAAACTTGAAATCAGTTTTTCCTCAGAAAAAATGAAAATTCTTTCCACTCTGGTCCCAATGGTTGCGGTTGTTCTTAATTCTATTGGTAAATATAATAATATAATTATATATATATATTTTTACAAGCATTTTTATGGTTTCCGCAAACGGAAAATATTAAACACTTGAATATTTAGAGTAATTTGTTCTATGTTCAAAATAATAGCATGAAGTTATCCTATTCGAACACAAGACTCTATTATTTGAAAAATAGGAGTGGATTTTGTGATCAATTCATCTGTTTAACCTATGTTGAAATTCCTCAAAACGCTGCGAAATCTTTAGAAATTTTATTAAAATCTTATCAAATTCTTTGAAACTTCTAGAAATCTGGCTATGAAATATAAATATTTTACAAGGACCGGCTTAAGGCATATCTAACTAAAAGATAAGAACTATAGTATATATGTATATTATCTACAAATCAACATTTCTCGTGAAGTTAAAGTCTACCAAGTAATTCTAAAAGATATCTGAGCTCTTGAATTTACTAAAATCAACAAATTAAAAAAACGTTATGAATGTATTAATCAAGAAAGAAGGGAAATCCTGAAAATTATTATGTTGATTATACTGACAACTTTTTACCTCAAATTCCGTTAGTTTTTGATTAAGTCTTTATATCTAAATATCACTACAATAATCAAGAAGATTCATGCGTTCTTTAAAATAAGTAAATTACCATTTTCAATATCTGCTGCTATTTCCCTTACTAAATTATTGAGACCTGCATCAACTTTTCTTGAATAATTGAACATAGTTAAAGCATATATAGTCCTAACACGAATTGAATATCCACTTCAGATTCAATGAAATTTAAAACATTTCATTATATGCAATAAACTGAACATCTTGATTTCGCCTTCGAGAATAAACATTAGCTGTTTTCAAATAAAATGTACTTTGGGAAAATGTAATCCTTGTGTTTCTGGTTGTAGAGTTAAGTTCGCAGTCGGAGGATTTACGTATTGGAGCCCCTATTCCTAGTGTTTCGCGAACCGGAAATTCTAACTCTCCTGACACAAATCATTCTCCTGAAAGGTCCAGGTCTAGGTCTCCTCGTAGCGGGTTTCATTCGGGCAGACCTTCTTCTTCAGACATATCATCTTATGCACAGCCTCCTCCTCCTGCCGGACCTTCTGGTTCAAGGCCACCCACTTCTGCCAGGTTCATGGTTCCACCTACCATGCTTCCTTCTTGTCACAAAAAAGGACACGGAATTAAACATCTTAAATTTATTCGAATTACTTCTCGCACGAATCCGAGCTTGATATTTGAACTTCGAAGGTACACTTTTCCCACTGATAAATCAATTACAGTGAGGCTTGGAGATAATATCTATGAGCCTTTGCCAAGTCCAGAACAAATTGTTATGTCAACATCTGATGGTGACGTATTTGCAATATTGGAGAGTATGAATACACTTGCTGGACTGTATGTTTATGTTCCTGATACTCATTCTCCGAGACGGGTGAAAATAAACATAAAAAGTGGAATTGTTATCTTTTTGACCAAAGAAGAAGTGGACGAGATTCCAGTGGGTTTAAGACGCCCAATCACTACAGGCTTTCGAGTGCAGCGGTTAACTAAAGTGTAACCGGTTATCCTTTAAATTATTTATAAAATGAAAATATGTAAAGCTAATGGAGAATTAATGCTTCGTACAATAAATGGGCATCCTGAAATATTGATGTTCTTATTTTTTACTGCTAAAAATTTCCGTATTGTACTTTTTATTAAGTAATAACAATAACAGTTGTGAGTTTCTTAAGCATTTTCCAGGTGTGGTTTGGGCCCAAGAAAAAAATTATTCAACAAATTTATCAACAACTAAATAATTTTGACCATTATAGCCCCATCCACAAGAGTATTATGGATATATATTTTTCTGTGCACGATTCTGCCATGATTTCTTTTTCTTTTGAAAATTACCAGATACCTTTTTAAAAGGAGTCGAAAACACTTGTAAATATTTACAGAAAACTAATTTGTGAAAAAAATCTCATCCTAAGCTCGAGACATACGTAATTCATGAGATAAAAATTATCAGAATGATCATTAATTACCCTGTTTACCGAATCCTTCATTAAAACAGTATTACGTTTTTCCTCAGTTAGAATAAATTAGGATCCTTTCTACTCTGGTTCTAGCATATGTGGTTATACTTAATTATATTGAAAAATATGATATTATAATAATATTATGCAATAATTTATTTTTATTTTTTAAGTTTTTCTACCCTGATCTAAATCCGTCAGAATACTTTGAAATTCTTTTACCTTTTCAAAACGCTTTTTAATATAACAAAATCTTTTAAAGGTGTCGACGAAATTTGTAAATGGTTTGAAACTGATTTATGAAACACAAATGTCTCACAAGGACAAGCTCGAGGCATTTATAATTCATAAGATAAGGAACATAGCATTTATTATTATAGAATGCAGTAAAGCCCCAGAATAATCATTAGTTACAGTTTTCAATCAATTCTTTATTGAAATAGTCATTAGTTAGAAAAAATGAAGATCCTTTCTGCTCTGATCCTAATATTGGCGATTGTTCTCAATGCTATAGGTAAATATAATAATATAATAATATGTATTCATATTTTTACAAACGTTTTTTAAGGTTTCCACAAATAGAAATTTGCCCAATGTAACCCGTATTCTGTTCACTTAAATAATGAAAATTCCGTGAAAACGTTCAAAAGATCTTGGAATCCGTTAAAATATTTTAAAATCTCTTTAAATCTTTATAATTCGACAAATATTATTTGAACAAAATGGGAATAAGGAAGTTATGGGCGAAGTAACGTTGTGGTGGATGGTGGTGAGAAGCAGGGGTAATGTTCTGATTTTCCGATTGACCCATTTGGGCATCATATATTGAAATACGTAAAAATGCTGCGAAACCTTTTGAAATTTTATTAAAATCCTATAAAATCCTTTAAAACTTCTAGTCATCTATAGATATTTGTTAAAAACGACAAACTTACTTTCTTTGTTTGTACAAAATTTAATTAGATTAAAATATTATACAACATTTTTAAGTTTATTTGACTCTGCGATACCTAGTTACAGATGTACATGTGGTTTTCAAATACTAATATCTCACAAGGATAAGCTAAAGGCTTTTATAATTCATGAGATAAGAGTTATAGTATAGTTATAGGAAATTACTATGTTGATTCTACTGATAAATTTTTTCTTGGTGGAATTTTTTTCACCATAAATGATTTTAATAATGTTGCAGTTACTTCTTTTTTTCTCATTCATGAGAGTGTAATGGAATCATCTGAATTTTTTATTTCTAGTTTTTAACGTATCTTTACTTTTTGGTACTTACAGACTCTAAGAATAATAAAATTTTGTCAGTGTCTTTATGCACTTCTGCGTCTGTGTTGTTACCCGAATATTGTAGTTCTAAGATTCAAGGCAAAAATAATTAAATCTGTTCATGAAAATAATCATATTAAAATCAAACTTCGTGATTATTATAATCCACAAATTTTATGATCTTGTGAATTGGGGCATTACTAATCTTCTCCTTTCTCAAATGAAGAAAACCGGAACAAAGTCTTCGTATACTTTATTTCAATTCCAACTAAGTATTTCAAATTGCTTATTTTTTATTACACCATCAAGACATTTCTATGGCTTCTTATGTCTCGTCAAATTAGGGTCTCATCAACATTCTAGCCATTCTTTCCATGGTCTGCCTCTGGGCACACTGCCATTTACTTTACCTATAAA
Source organism: Andricus coriarius (assembly GCA_932066315.1). Lineage (NCBI taxonomy): Eukaryota > Metazoa > Arthropoda > Insecta > Hymenoptera > Cynipidae > Andricus > Andricus coriarius. Next base: position 21,587 of record CAKNWT010324754.1, on the reverse strand, counting down.
ATTTAACGATAAACTTGTTTTGTTAGTCGTTCATCTTTCATTCTCTCAACATGTCCGAACCATCTTAACCGATTTCTTTCCCATATGTCAAATAGTCTCTCTTCTGCACCACATTCTTTGAGGATTATTTCGTTATTCAGTTTGTCCATCAGTGTTTTACAGCATATTATGCGCAGAAATTTCATTCCAATCGCGTCAATTTTACTCGTATCCTTTTCTTGAGAGGTCCATGTCTCGCAACCGTATATCATAGTCGGTACAATTATAAAATTATGCATTTCCATTTTAGCTTTATTTGATATTTTTTTACTTTCGATAATAATTGGCACTGCTCTAACGATAAATTTCTTACCCTCGTTTATGTGCCTATCTAAGTCCCCGTCTATCTTTCCGTCACAAGTGAATAGGCTACCAAGATATATGTACTTGTCAGCATGTTCTATTCTTTCATCATTTAAGGCAATATTGCATATTGTTTTCTCATTCTTTTCTTCAAACACCATAATTTTAGTTTTTATTTACGTTAATTTTGAGGCCCATGCTCATCATGCTTGTATTCAATTTTTTCAACATTCTTTGCAAGTCTTCGATTGATTCTGCCATAACAACCTCATCATCTGCGAACGCTAACCCACGTACCCCTACTGTTTCTAAAGATACTTTTCCATTAATATAATAAATAGCCATGAGGATATAACACATAATATCGAACCAGTTCCTTGGTTTCCCACTAATTATTACACTCGCTTTGCTTGTAGGAGCCATCCATTGACTCCGTCCTCTTTCACGATTTCCCAATGTTTACTTCTATCGACCTTGTCAAATGCTTTTTCTAGGTCAACAAATGCACAGAAAACTTTCTTTTCTACTCTCAAACTCTTTTCTGTGATGAGGATATAACGCATCCTTGTTTAACACCTTGCATAATATTGAACCAGTCACTCAGTTTTCCATTAACCCTTAGACTCACTTTGCTACAAGTATATATTGCTTTATTGCTTGTAGGAGCCATTCATTGACTTCGTACTCTTCCATGATTTTTCAACGATTACTTCTATTAACCTGGTCAAATGCTTTTTCTGGGTCAACGAATGCACATGATCTTTCTGGCATAAGTCCACATCGGACTTCCCATACCGTTTCTTTTGTTATTTTCATTACCCTACGAATAAGTATTTTTGATTATGTTTTACTCGTGGTACTTGATAAGCTGATACCTCTGTAATTATTGCAGTTGCTTTTATCCCCCTTTCCTTTGTACATTGGTACGATAATCGCTCTTTTCCAACTGTCTAGGACTTCTCCCATCTCGGTACATAAATTTATCAGTTCGCACAATCGGTGAGGTATGTAGTCGCCACCCTATTTGAGCATTTCAGCGTTAATACTGTCTACTCCACAGCCTCACCGTTGTTTAGGTTCGTGATTATATCCCTAATCTCAGTGACACTGACTTTCTCAATTGAGTTTTTTAACGCATCATGTTCTATTTCGCAGCTCTGGTGCCCTGTAGCTTTATCTCCTGATAATTCTTTAAAGGAGTCTTTCAAAGCATCTAGTATCCCGTCTGTATCATATAGCATTTCGATCTTGCTATTTCTTATGCTGACAAACTCTATACTTTTACTTCCCTTTGTCCATTTAAATATTAGTTTCTTGCTTTCTTTAAAGTCGTTTTGTATTTTCTTCTCTTTTTCTGATCTAATTTTATCTTTACTTTTGTTGACTAGTCGTTTAACTTTCCTCTTTTTGTGTCGGTAATCATTTTCAAGTCTATTTCTCTCCTCATCGCTATGACCTGTGTTGTTCAACTTTCTTAGGTACGCTTGTATCATTTCGTGAACAGCTGCGTGGATTTTATCATTCCACCATGCACTACCAGACATTCTTCCTACAACTGAAGTACCACACACTTCAGTCGCAATTTTAACAATGATATCCCGGAACATAGTCCATGCGCCCTCTATATCTTTATTGCTTATAAGCGCCTCCCATGTTGCTTTATCTATGCGTTCGTTTATCTTGTTCAGAAAATCTATTCGCACTTCCGGTTTCTGTGAGTTCTCAATTTTTAATCGCATTTGTTTCGTTTTTTCGGTTCTCTTTCTTCTGCATCCTGACCTAAGTTTATTTTGAAGACAAGACGGCAATGACCGGTATTGCATTCAGTACCCCTCATGACCCTTGTATCTTTTACTAGCTCTCTTAGTCTTTCATTGGCAACAACAAAGTCAATTATGCTGTGACTATTTTCTCTGAAACAGGTGTACATGTATATCATCTTATGCCTAAACCAAGTATTTGTAATAACTAAGCTCTTTTCTGAGCATAAGCTAACTATTCTGTCTCCGTTATCATTTTTTCTTGTTGGATCCCCGAAATTGCCTATCGCCCTTTCTTTTTCCTGACTTTGGACGCCAAGCTATCCATTTGTATCACCTAGTAGAATTATTCTTTCACCATGATCGCGAATACTTATTGTATCATATAAAGTGTCCCAGAAGGAGTCTTTTACTTCTTTCGGTTCACTATCAACTAGGACGTAGCACACTATGATAAATAATTTTCTGATTCTTATTTTTATTGCCACCCACAGCAATCTGAGAGATACATATCCTTGATATCTGAGATGCTGCTTTGCTCTTTCATTCATAATCAAACCGACTCCTTGACTACAACGTGATTCACTATCTACTCCTGATCATATTATTTATCTGCCGTCCAGCACGCCATTTTCTATGTTTCTACTTTCGGATCCCATTTTATTTGTTTCAGGTGCACATAAAATATATAGCTTGCTTGCGTGCATTATTTCTCGTAATTCTCTATTCTTAAGATCATTCATCCTCTAGCACTTGAAACACCCAGTCTCCATTCATCGCCTGAAACTTGACCTTTACATTTACCACGTGCACGCCTTTCTTCAATCAAAGTTTCAGTTTATTCCGATTTATTTTGTTTTTTGTATTATTCATTGTTTGAATTGTATGCCCAACTACTACCTATATGCGAGAAATGTATTTTGCGAGTCGAAAACATGTCCAAGTTAAGCAGTGATTCGTCGTATGGTGGACAGTCTAAATTATCAAATTACCAGAGTTCTTTCTTTTAAGTCGTATTTTTTGCTACTAAATGGCAATAATGCAATTTTTGTCTATAATTTATTATAATTTATTCTCTAATGTTTTCTATTAATAATGATAATTTTTCTATAGAACTCGAGCGACTGGGGAATACACCTCGAGAAATTGTGTTTTTGTCACATTGTTTTTTTATTGCCATTTTTATCTTTATTCTTAATATCATGCATAAAAATACATAAAGAAATCAAAGAAATCCTTTATTTTATATTTATCTTGTCTCCCGTACCATCTTCTGAACACTCATCAATACTCTTATCAATATCATAAATTTTCAATAGGATACCTATCAAAAATTCAGCGGGTCCAGATCAGAAAATTTGCTTCAAAACAATTTAAATATTTAACCACATCATCGAATGAATGATTCCGAATTTGTTTAAAAAAAAAGTATTTTTTTTCTGATAATTTCCTTCCGAGTTATTATTCAGCAGGTTTGAAGTTGCCAAAAAAATGTTACAATTAGTCCGAGGGTTCACGTAATGGTACCTCTGTTCCTGGTGTTCCTCGTACTGTAACTTCATATTCTTCTGAAAGACATAATTCTCCCAAAATGTCTCGGTCCAGATCTCCTCCTGATGGGTTCCATTCTTCCAAACCTTCTTATCCAGGCAGGTATTCTCTTTCAAAGCCTCCGCCTCCTGTCAGGTTCATCGTTCCACCTACCACACTTCCTTCTTTTCGCAAAGATGGATATGGACTTGAACCTCTTGAATTTATTCGGCTTACTTCTCGCGCGAATCCACGCCGGATGTTTGATTTTCGAAAATACACTCTTCCCAAGGATAAATCAATTAAATGGCTAGAAGGAGATCATATCTATGAGCCTGTGCTAAGACAAGAACAAATTGTTATATCAACATCCGATGGTGACGCATTTGCAATATTGCAGAGCACCAATGCACTTGCTGGAATGTATATTTATGATTGTAGTAAACAGGCTCATAGATGGGTGAACATAAACATGACAAGTGAAAGTGTTACCCTTCTAACCAAAGAAGAACTCGACGAAATGCACGTTGGTGCCCGACGCCCAATCAAAAACTATTTTTTTATAAAGTCGTTAAAGAAATTGTGAAATGGAATGCGTCATAATAATAATTCAATACAAAAAACTGTACGCGAAACAAGTGTAGTGCGAAGCTATAACATGAATATAGGTCGGCATGTTTCTGTTCATGATTCTACAAAAATTCTTTTTCTTTTTTCAAATTACCAGATAGTTTTAAAAATGACACGAAAAAAATTGTAAATGGTTAAAAAACTGATTCATGAAATACAAATATTTCATCATTAGCTCAAGGTGTATGTAATAATATTAATATGTCATTATTTTACCAACATTTTTATGGTTCCTGCAATATATTGCAGGTTGTAATGAAGAGCCAGAGTAATCATTTATTACACTATTAACCAAATTCTTTATTAAACTTGTAATCAGTTTTTCCTCAGAAAAAATGAAAATTCTTACCACTCTGGTCCCAATAGCTGCGGTTGTTCTTAATTCTATTGGTAAATATAATAATATAATAATATATCTATATTTTTACAAACATTTTTATGGTTTCTGCAAACGGAAAATATTAAGCACTTAGATATTTGAAATTTTGTGAAATCCTTGAAAATCTTTTTGAAATCCGTTGAAGTATATTGAAATCTCTTTATATCTTCTAAATTTGGTACAATTTGTTGACATCCTATGAAATTTCTTCCAAAAAGGTAACCAGACACTTTGGTTTGTCAGGATGTATTCTGATTTTTCATGCCTGTAAACGACAATTCACGTTTTTTAATTAGGTTATCCTAAATTATGTTGCAACTTTAGCTGCCAAAAAGATTAAAATAGAGGACAAACTTTTCTAGTTTTAAGAGAAAACATTAAATTGTTCCGAAAATTAAAATTTCTAAAATAGGACTGCTGTTGAAAACCCAAAATAATTTGTTCTACGTTCAAAATAATAGCATGAACTTATCCTGTCCGAACACAAGACAAACAATAAATGATAACGTAAACAAGAAATTAATAATTTTTTCACTGTTTACTCTATTATTTGAAAAAAATAGAGGTGGACAAACGTAGTGGTGAAAAGAACTGGGTGTTATGTCCTGATTTTCTGGTCAATTCATCTGATCAACCTATGTTGAAATGCCTTAAAGCGCTGCGAAATCTTTAGAAATTTTATTGAAATCTTATAAAATCCTTTGAAATTTCTAGTAATCTGGCTATGAAATACAAACATCTCACAAGGCCAAGCTAAAGGCATATATTCTGAAATCTGAAAATCAACATTGCTTGTGAAGTTGAAGTCTACCAAGTAATTCTAAAAGTTATATGAGCTTTTGAATTTATTAAAATGAACAAATGAAAAAAACTTTATGAATGTATTAAACAGGAAAGAAGCGAAATCTTTCAAATTAATAATTTTATTAAAGTGATAACTTTTTACCAGAAATTTAGTTACTTTTTGATTTAGTTTTTATATCTAAATATTACTACAATGATTAAGAAGACTCATGCGTTTTTTCAAATAAGTAAATTACCATTTACAATATCTGCTGCTACTTCTCTTACTAAATTACTGAGATCTGCATCAGCTGTTTTCAATTAAAACGTTCTAATTGAACCTTATGACGTTTTGCTGCATGTACTTTGGGAAAATGTAATCCTTGTGTTTCTTGTTGCAGAGTTAAGTTTACAGTCGGAGGATTTACGTATTGGAGCCCCTATTTCTGGTGTTTCGCGAACCGGAACTTCTAGCTCTCCTAACAGAAATCATTCTCCTGAAAGGTCCAGGTCTAGGTCTCCTCATAGCGGATTTCATTCGGGCAGACCTTCTTCTACAGACAGATCATCTTATGCAAAGCCTCCTCCTCCTGTCGGACCTTCTGGTTCAAGGCCTCCCACTTCTGCCAGGTTTATGGTTTCACCTACCATGCTTCCTTCTTGTCACAAAAAAGGACACGGACTTAAAGATCTTAAATTTATTCGGATTACTTCTCGCACGGATCCGAGCTTGATATTCGAACTTCGAAGGTACACTTTTCCCACTGATAAATCAATTACAGTGAGGCTAGGAAATAATATCTATAAGCCTTTGCCAAATCCAGAACAAATTGTTATGTCAACATCCGATGGTCACGTATTTGCAATATTGGAGAGTATGAATACACTTGCTGGAATACATGTTTATGATCCGAGCACTCATTATCCGAGACGGGTGAAAATAAACGTAAAGAGTGGAATTGTTGTCTTTTTGACCAAAGAAGAACTAAACGACATTCCAGTGGGCCTAAAACGCCCAATCACTACAGGCTTCCGAGTACAGCGGTTAAATAAAGTGTAACCCGTAATCCTTTAAATTATTTATTGAATAAAAAAATGTAAAGCTACTTCAGAATTAATGCCTCGTACATTGAATGGGGGCAGAATTTCCGTATTGTATTTTTTATTAAATAATAACAATAACAGTTTTGAGTTTTTGAAACATTTTTCAAGTGCCGTCTGGGCACAAAAAAAAAGAATTATTCAACAAATCTATTAACAGCCAAATAAATTGTACCATGCTAGCCCCATTTACGGGAATTTGAAAATTACCAGATACCTTTGAAAAGGAGTCGAAAACATTTGTAAATAGTTTAAAAAACTGCTTTATGAACAAAAAATCTCATCCTAAGCTTGAGGCATATGTAATTCATGCGATAAAAATTATCAGAATGATGATTAATTACGCTGTTAACAGAATTTTTCATTAAAACCGTATTAAGTTTTTCCTCAGCTAAAAAAAATTAGGCTCCTTCCGACTCTGCTTTTAACATATGTGGTTATTTTTAATTCTACCAATAAGTTTGATAATATTATAATAATGTTATGTAATGATTTTACAAAAATTATTAGGGTTTCCGCAACAACAATTTGGCCAACGTAATCTGCATGATATCCTGATCTAAATCCTATGAAATCCTTTAAAATTTCTTGTCATCTATAGATATTTGTTAAAAGTGACAAACTCACTTTCTTTGTTAGTACAAAATTTAGTTAGAT
>CAKNWT010324751.1:1795-12892 GCA_932066315.1 Andricus coriarius | reverse complement strand
ATATTAGTTCTTAATTGCATTGTCCTCTGATTTGTGCTTCAGTTCGTAAATTAGTTCTAAAAATACATTGAAATTCATTTATAAGCATTTCAATCAATTGAAATGTACCTACACGCAATATGTTTTGGAAAAAATTAACTGTGGTGTTAACAAAGATGGCTAACTACTGACATATTTCCTGTTCGTAAATTGGTTTTAATACTTTTCTTTCTATATAGAAAAATTTACATTTCAAATATAAATTAATGTATGAACCATGCGAATGGTATCAAACTTTGAATGTCGATATTTAAATTGCGCGCCAACCGGCACTTTTCGGCTCCGTGCATTATCGGCCTCTTTCGGCTCCTAACGTTAGGGGAAGGCTTAGAGAAGGAGGCTTTACACCACAAAAAAGTAGGAAGGGAGAGTATCACCCCATGAGTCTGATGAGCAGAGGAGGGACGAGCAGCCTCGAAGAGGGAGTATGAGTTGAAAAAAATGGCGGATTAAGTGTTTAGAGGAGGGTGATAAAAAATTTAATAAAAACAATCCAGGCAGATTCTTCTGATTCCTAACTGATTTCTTCGCTCTCTTTTGGATTTCAAGAGAACCTGGTATTAAAAAAACAACTGATTAAAAGGATACATCTTCTGAGCTGCTCTACAGGAAAGGCAGGTGGGTGTTCATTAGAGCGCCGGCCTCTGGGCCAGCGTTCTTTTTTCTAAGCATGGGGTCAGATGACGAATTAGATGAATTTGACGCATCTAATGCAAATCTACTCCGAAAATCTCTAATGCAGGAAATTGTCTACACACAGAATCCTCATAACCCAGCCTCCCAAGTAATGGTTCATCCTAACCTATCTTTTTCGAACCCCGACTTCGAAATGGATTCGACTATCCCCTTAGAATCTACAATCAACGTAGTTCCTGATCTTAAAAATAATGAAAACTGGAATCCTTCTAAACAAAGTCCTAACTTGAATATAAATAAAACAAAAACTGCTAACAAGAGAACCATAGATGACTCTAAACATCGATAGTAATGCTTCCAAGACGAGACATACTAATAGCACCCAATTTCCTTCCAATCACGAAACTCGAAAACCAAAAAATCTTTACTCTAAAAATAACAAAGGCCGATTCACGGTTGAAATTGACTGAACTACCAATCCTCCCATCCAGGTACTGTCTCTAGGTAAAATCCTACACAAAAATTTTAAGGATGTAGTTACTGAATGTCAAAAGAAGGGTGTCACCTAGATTTACTGTGCTTTGCAAATCTAGCCCTGGAGCCAACAAAATAGTCAAAACTTAGACAAAATAAACCTAACCTCAAAGCCCACATCCCTAACTTTAGAGTCACTCGTTTAGGCATTATTAGAAATGTGCCTGTATTATTGAAATTAAACGCTTTCAATGGAAAGACAAAGAGGGGAAGTCAACTCCTGGTATTACAGTCCCCCTAACCTTTGATGGACAAATTTTACCGCAAGATATTAAACTTTTCGCCCTATTCCTTCGTGTTGGCCCTTATATATCTCAACCAAAAATGTGCTACTCCTGTTTCAGACATGGTCATGTGAAAAGCATTTGCAAAAACCCGCGATGCTTATACTGCGGTGAAAAAACTACGATATAGGTCAAATCTGCCCCAAAGCTTCTGACAATCCTAAATGTCTTAATTGTGATGGATCCCATTGATCCACTGATAAATCTTGCAGCAAATATGTCGATGAAAACGAAATTATGTAAATCGCGGCCTATAAAAACGTATTTATCAAAAGTGCAGCTTATCTGCATTATCAGGGAAAACTAAATCCTGGAGATATTCCAAACCTTCTTCATCGACCTATGCCCCACCAAAATTTGTGGCAAAATCTAACGACGTCTCACTTTGACTTCTCTAACTTTTCTGTCTTGGGCGAATGAAATATTTAATTTCTAGAAAATCTGACCTAGAAGTTATGTTAGAATTCGTATTTTTCAATTCCATTCGTCTATTATTTATATGCATATACTTATTAGAAATGTGTTTTTTCACTGTATACGATGCAAATTCTATTTGAAAGGCTTTGTTATAAATAAAGACTGATTTTAACGATTAAAACTTTACGTTTTTAACTCCACAGAAAAATCTTTAAACACATTCAAGTAAAAATTAAAATAAATCTTTAAAAATATAACTACTCTTTCTAGAACTGATTTTTTGAACGAGATGGCAGATGGCAGATGGCAGAACAGACGGGCGGACATACGACCGTGTCTATGTCAAGGTTTTCAACGTAGTCTACGAAACCCTAAAACACTAGAGATTTTTAAAAACTCTCCAATATTTGTTTTAGAATTTATATTAGTTTTTAAATTACCTGGTACATGATGTGGCCATGGTGGTTGATTCATTGGTTCTGTAAGAAGAAATACAGGAATTTTTTATCAACGCATTTTTTTAATGAACTACAAAGTTAATGTTATGATTCAAACAAAAATTTTGATTACTATACGCAGGAGAAATCCTACAAAGAATTCTGAACATAAAGTATTTTGAAAAATTTTTTATCTTGGTGCGTGTCAAGAGTTTCTGTTTTAAAAATGGGTAATAAAATGGGACGAAATTTTTAGATACAAAGCCATAAAGTATTTCAATACAGTATGAATTAAGTTTTCTATAATAAGTGTTTAGATTAAAAGCTATTCAAACTTTAGTTTTTGTTTCACATTGTTGACTGTAAATTATTAGAAATTTAATTTAAGGAATCATTCTGAAAAGAATTTAAAAAGTTTAGGGTGTCTTATATATTGTGTCTTAATGCAAATGGAAACTAGAAATAATCATGTTTAATTTGCAACTTTAGTAAGGACTGTGTCGGTCATTCCAGAATAGATCTCTGATCGGTGTCCAAAAATATCATTAAGGCGGTTAGAACGTTTTCCAAAAAATGTCGGAATTTCTGGAGCACATGACTTTATCAGTAAGATTTCATAAATCGAGATTAACGTTTTGAAAACGTACTTCGAAAATCTTCTAGAGATCGAAAAGGGTTTCGCGGTGGCAGGACATTGGATAAGTCTCTGGGATTTCAAAAAAAATGGGGTTACTACATTTTTAAATTTTGTTTTAATAGCAAAATTTCATTCAGACAATTTCAAAATACATTCGATATCTTGTAATAATGGGAGTTAGAGTTTCTTATTCTATCAGAAGAACCCAATCGTGGCCCGACGCATTGGAATCAATTAAAACGTGATTTGCAGTATTTGAACGGTACTATTCATTACTGTATTTAAAACAGAAAAACTAGAAAGATAGATACTCTTATTCTGACACACTTGCCATAATTCCAGGAAGACCAATAATATGGGATTCTAAAAAATAAAAACCGGTGACACTTTCAACAATGGAAGCCGAATACATGGTATTGTCTGACGACCACTTTTGTTGGGATCTCCTAAAGAAAGGGGCAATAAAGTTACCTATCTTTCAACCGAACAGATAACGGCCGAAATTTTCGCGAAAACTCTCGGTTTGTCAAGCAATGTGAACAACGACTGAATCATTATTAATCACCAAATATTTTATGTTTGAACCATCAACATGTAAAGAGTTACCTTGAAAAAAAGTGACTTACCCAACCCATATTGTCCAGCTGATCCGTTTGGTTGTCTCGAAGAAGATTGGTCTTTCGGCCAAACAGCCAATTTTTTGCGCAGAGGAAATTCAGATGAAAGGTCGCTCTGCAAACTTAATTCTGCAAGAACAAATAGAAACGAATGATTTTTTAATTTTGAATACTTACACTGAGAAAACGTGCTGGAGAAGTTGCAGTTTCATTTATTCAAGCTAATGTGTTATGACAATGTAGAATTTTCAATGCACAACATTTAATCGTGAACATAAAATGAATAGATGTCTAGCACTGCAGCTATCACACGATGCTCCACGGTCGGATGCGTTAATATTTTCATAACATAATTCAGGCTTTGTCTCGATTTTTATTTTTATTGTATGTATTGCCTTCTCGAAATCAAACTCATCGATGGACAGCGAAGGAAATCGAGAGTTGGAGAACTTTGAGATATTTAACTCTGACCACTACTTCAATATCAGCGGAGGCAGGATTCAAATATGTAGTCGTGCTATCAACAAAGTCCCCGGATACGAGAATATTTCGTTCTCAATGGGGACGGCGACTGACACTCGCGGCCGCTAGAGTCGCTAGTGTGCGTGTAGACACACAAGACGACATTATTTTCGAAATGCCAGGTGAGCATCTGGCATTTGGATGTCAAAATGAAGGAGCAAATCTGTTTCTAAATAAAAAAATACTGAGAAAACTGTAGATAATACCTTGTTTATGCGTACAAGGTATATCTCCACCCACGGTGCTACCCTCTAAGCTGAGCTGGACAAAGCGCCGTCCCCATACCAGCTATACGTGAGGTACCTCTATAGCTCAGGACCGTACTACATAGTATACCATATTGTTAGTACGTAGATTAAGATCCTCGTCATGAGTTACCGATAAGTCTGCTAATCAATGCGGTGTATAAATCGTGTACGGAGAGTAAGGACTACTATTCAACCTCAAGCTGTTAAAGGCGAGCATTAAGACATTGTATTTGAATTAAAATCCTGCGATAAAGGTAGCTTTCTCAAAATATGTCCTTCAATCATAGTCGATCCTCCCTCAAGCGTTTCACTGGAAGCTACCGGAACCGCGTCGATGGTACGTCAACTTATGAACTCCTATTCTAGAGAGGTCTTCTAGATCATCCCGAGGACAAATTAATTTACTTCGCTTTTTTGAATCCAGAAAATATTTCTTTTCAGGGGAGTCCCTATTTTTCTTCTCAGAAGAATAATATTAACATAGAAAATATTGCCATTAAACAATAATTATCATTGTTTCAAACAAATTTTATAAGCACACACGTTTAAGGAGATCTTTTAGTCGTTCTGGTAGGCGATGTATTTATGAAAGATATAATAGGTATAACGATGATCGACGTTAACGGGATAGGTATTTTATAGTTTATGTTCAACCTTACTATGATGATTAATTATCTATCGAGAAGTCCTGATTCGAAAGAAGAGTTTGTAGAGGACGAAGAACGTTCACCTCTGGAAAATTCAACTGATATGAGGTCTCCTTCTGGAGTTAAAGATTCACAGGAAGATGATACTCAGACAGGCAATACTTGAAATTCACCCCTGACATGCCGGTAACCACCTTTGATGGAGAGGATGGAGGATCTATAAATATTTTATGAACGACTACTTCCTGATCGACTCTTAGTTCCTCCGTTACAGGTTTGCTTAGCGGAGATTTGAAGTGTTATTTTGTTCAAAGAGCTTCCGGTTGAGGAAAGAAAGTAATTTTTAAATTATTTCCCTTTTCCTTCAAACTATTTAAGGATGGATCCCTCTAACCTCAACTTGGAAGTGAAGGCTGCGGTAGATAGTACTATGCAAAAAATAAATAAGAGTATAGTTGAAAAGCAGGAGAATACTTCTGCCGAGGGACTGTGCACTGAGTATGCTTTTGACTACTGCTTTGAATCGAGCATGGGAATCCTTCTGGGATTCACTACTAGACTGTAGAAGTCTGGTAGTAGTCTCACCTATGGATCAAATTTATGCACCGAGACGTGCGCAAGAAACTTTGGCTGTTGAGGCTAAGACGTCTTGTTGACAACATTCATTTATTTATATTGCATTAAAGAAAAAGCAAACGACAGTCGCCCGTAGCGACTGGCATCTCCGGTCATGGTGACATTACCCAGAGTCTGCAGTAGTCCAGAAGTAGTCAGGGGAGTAGACCCTTCGATTTCTGCAGCTTTTGTTGGGATTAGAAAAACTATAGAACTTCTTTTGAAGTCGAATCCACCAGAGAAGAAGATTTTTTGGAATTAATCAATAGTGTAATAAAACTTTTGGCTGATTTTCAACATGATCAAAGTTTGATTCGCCGAAGTTTAATCTTGATGAACATCGAAGCTCCTGTCCTGAATAAGAGGCCAGCTTTTCGGAGAAGATCAGTCAATCGGAGGCATGATCAAATCCAGCAAGCAAATTCAAGGAAAAACAACTAGAGGTAGGTTTGTTAGCGGGACTGTTAGCTTTATTAAAGAAAATTTGGGAACAGGTTACTTCCGATGTAACTATCCTTGTCTGAGTCTAGGGTCATAGAATCCCTTTTTCAGAGAAAGTGGTACAACAATCTCCTCCGACTGAACAATCTTGGTCATAACAAGAAAGAGTTAAGGTTAGGGATAAAATTAATGCGCTATTGAAGAAAGGTGCGATAGAGAAGTACAAACCCATCCTTAGTGACTCTTGTCTAGAATTTTTATTATTATTTCCAGGTCCGAGGGCTTGGATAAGTTAATTTTGAACTTGCTGATGAAACCGGTAATAACCAGCCTCCGAGAGAAAGCTTATGCTTCTGTTCTCTGCCTAGATCACATGATCTAGGCGGGCAACCTTATCTTCTTTCGGAAAAGATTACCCTAGTTGCGGAGATGCTGTCCGGGAAGCACTTAAGAGAAGAAGTGTTTCAGAAAAAGCGTATACAATTACGATGTCGTCTCTGTCGAACTCTCTAATCAAGCAGTATGTTTTTTGTTCGAGGAAGTGGTACACATTCTGTTTGAAAGAATATCAAAAATGAGCATCTGTGGGTACTCTTAATTGTTTTCGGTTTTCTATTGCGGTTGTGCACGATGGAGAATTAAGTAAAGGTGCTTCGTTTAAAAGACGTTTTAAAGGGTTTGTCAACCTTAAGGTTAATAAGCCTGAATATGACGCAAAATGGTATCCGCAGATGGTCTTGGATCATGTAAGCACTTGAGGTTCTACGGTTTCATTATCTCTGGAAAAGCTCACTTTCAAGTTAATTACTTTTCGTGCCTTAATTACGGCTTACCGTTAGCAAACTCTTGCTCTGATAGATTTCAGAAATATTGAAAGATGCCAGGATGCTATTTATATTAAGATTCCTGACAAAATAAAAACTTCGCGGGTCAACAAGACTCAACCTACTTTTTGTATTCCTTATGGGTTCTTAATGTTAGTTTGGTTGATACTGATTTGTTTGATGAAGGGAAAAAGGGAGTCTATGTTGATTTGATTAAGAAAACTCCGGTTTGGACAAAAAATTCTGATACTTTTACTCAATTCTATGACAAGTATTTCGGCAATGCTTTAAAAGAATGATAACTTGAGAGATGTTATGTGGAATCTAGAAATCTTTATTTGTTACTTCCAATTTTAGCGACATCGGTGCATCGATGAGTAACTACATGATGATCTATTCTGAAGAGGCGCTCCATATAATTATGGTTGAACCTTACTCAAAGGTAATTTTGTCTAATAAATGAATTATTCCAGATAAGGATTCTTGGTCGCAAACCCCCAAAAATACAAACTTATCATTAATTTTACATGAAACTGCTATTTTGCATTTCTCAGGAAATTTTCCAGGATACAGATTATTCCTTCAACATTTCCTAAGTAGTGACTGAAATTCAATTTCCAAAAAGTTAATGACTAGTATTTTTTGTCCCCATTTTTTCAAAAACTGAGCTTTCCCCATTTGAAATCCCATGTTAATGTCAAAAACTCGGGTTCTCTTTTAAATATTGACCAATTTGTAAAAAAAAAAACATGAAATTTCTCTCTCCGGGAATTTCGCAAAGTGGGGGTAGGGTAGACACCTTGCCCTGTAGAGTGAAATAAAATTTTGCAATGCATTTTTGGACCACCCTAGTACACAGTAGGGTGGTCCAATTTTTTCGAATTTTCATACATATCCCCGCCCCCCAATTTTTTTGCATCTACAAGAAAATAAATGAGTTTTATCTTTTTTGAAAAAAAAATTATATTCAGAGGTTCCGCAAACCCTATGAAGTGTAACACGTATTTCCCGTAAGAAATTGGGTTCTGTGAGGTTTTGGCTTGTTGATGTTCATTTATCATTTGTTCATAACTAAAAAGTCACAGAAAAGCTGAACACTTGAGAAAAACCTGCATCTTTCTAATATTACTCTAATAGAAGATGGTGATACAAGATAATGAATTGTTTAAACAATTAAGTTTAATAACTTGAATTAATTATTACCGCACCAAGTAAAAAGTGGACAAAAATTTAAACATTTCAGAAGAAACCGCAACTATCTAGCATTACTATATGAGAAGATAGTTATAAGCAATGATAATTTGTTTAAACATTAATTTGTGTTAAATTGCATCAATTTTTATCTCGATGTATGTAAAGAGTGGACAAAAAGTTAAAAATTTAGAAAGAAACCAAAAACGGCTTTGTTATTAAAAATTGTATTGCAACTTACTTCGTTTCTCCATAAATTTAATTTGTTTATTTTCAACATTATTTTTTACATTCTAAACTAACAATACGCATCCTAACTTAAAGTGGTTCGGAGAAAATTTGTAGATATAATGTAGGCGAAAAATTTTGTCAAATAAAAAGTTATTGTAGCTTGTGTCATTTTTCCAAAAAGTTAATTTTTTATTTTTGATGCATTTTTACTAGAAGCGTTTATTACACATTTGTAGATCTTTTTTGGCTGAACAACTTTTGCCTTTTAATTTCTTTTTGTCCCTTGTATCGTTTTTCCAAAAAAATTTTTATTTTTATCCTTATTTTTTACGATTGAAACAAAATCTACTCGTCCTTTCTAAAATTGATGAATAACGAATAAGCAGAACCACTTTATGGGAACAACTTTTGTGTTTTAATTTCACGATTAAACAAAAACTACGCGTCCTGTCAAAAAATTACTATTGACAAATTTGTAGATCTTTTTTGGGTGCACATTTTTTGTCCTGTTATCTTTTTTTTCTCATTCATAGTTTGATCATCGGATTCGTAATAAGCGACCCTGAAAACCCCTTATACCAAGTTAAGGAAAATCCAAAATTTATTTAGCACACTCGTCCGCTATATTGGATCCACCATTTTGTTTTCGGATTTTTTTGACATCGGATTCGTAATTAGCGACCCCAAAAACACGTGAGTAATAGAATTTGGCCCATTTAATGAACATTTTATACTTTTGGCCAAATTTTTGCGATTTTGTTTCCTGTGCGCCCCGGTGCACAGTTGTACGGCCGACCCTCGCCGTACACAATTGGGCAAAAATGTCGTTGTAAGCTTCAATAATAGCACATTGTTAACCGAGTGGGGAAACTAGGAGATTTCCAACGAGCAAGAAGTTGCCGCGCGAGCGAAGCGAGCGCAGTAACTCTCCCCCCCCCCCCTACCTGGGTAACATATTATTCTATTAACACGAGCAGATCATCGTACAGTGTTTTGAGCTCCTCTTTGGTACCGTCCCCCAACGTTAGGAGCCGAAAGAGTCTGGTCGTTACCGATCATGCACGAAGCTTAAAAGAGCCGGTTGGCGCGCAATTTAAATGCCTACATTTAAAGTTCGATACATTCGCATAGTTCATACATTAATTTGGAAAGATAAGTAATGTTTATTTTCAACATTTTTTTAATTATTGATTCATGCTAATTATATATATATTCTTTAGAATTAAAATATTGCATAGGCGCATTGCAATTGACTAAAATGCCTATGAATCCATTTTATTGTATTTTTAGAACTAATCTACGAACGGAAGAAACAATTAGAGGGCAATGCAATTAAGAACTAATTTTTTTTGATTTTCATATTTTTACAGTTTGAAAATGTAGAATAGCATCAAATTTTATTTCTCCATGTACATCCTCATTAGTCTTTCACATATACTACCTTTGTACCTTCTGAGTAGAATACTTTTACTTTGGCACTTTTTTCCATGCTTCGTAGTTACAAAAATTACATGTTTAGCTCATTCATGCAATTCTCTGCTTGTTATTCTTACAATAACTTATTCTGAAACTGCTTAATATTGCCGCTTGATATTCTCCCTTTCATGTGCCTTATTCATCGAATCCATAAAAACATTAGTATTTAAATTTCTACAATATTTAGCTTAACTAAAGTTGTTTAACAGATTGTTTCTTATAATCGTCGCTTATAATTTCATTTTCGATTACTTCCTCGCTTGCATCTTTAAAAATTTTCTAGTTTAAAAATGTATTTCTTTAATATAAAACCGGGCACTCTAATAAACATAAACCTACAAAAAATGTGTAACACGACAAGGTGGCGATTTGACTTGGTAACCTTGAAAATGACCTGAAATTTAATTACAAAACGTTGATTTTTTTAGTAGTCACTTTTTGAAAGATAATCTTCTTTTAATTTTGTAAACTTCGCAAAAATTTGGAAAGTGATTCAACATATGAGAAGATTTAAAAACATTTAAAAGAACATGCATATTTTGAAACATTTTGAAATAAAATTGTTAAGCTTTTTCAGGATTTGGAATGATTTAAAGATACTTAACAAATTTTCTTAAGATTCCTGTGACAATTTAAAGTGATTTTTTATTTTCGAAAATAATAACTTTGAGATAATATTTTAAAAGATTTAAAGACAAATTTTGATGTATAAATAAAAATTGAATAATTATTATTGCTACTTTAAAAAGTGTTCAGTTAAAAAAAATGTAATCTCTCCATTTTTAATGTTCCTAACTTAAAATTGCTTAAAATTATATAATTTTGAAACCTTTGTTCGTGATAATTAAAAACAAATTGATATCATAATTAAATTAATTTAAGTGGAGCTGGAAAATTGAACAACCTTGACCTGGAAAGCCCTTGAAAATGATAGCGCAGTTTTATTTATTTTTTAAATTTTTCAACTGTACAATTTTCTAGGTCAGCTTCAATTAATTTAATTATAATTTCAATACTTTTTTAATTATTACAATAGTTTCAAGCCCCCATAACAATAAAGTGAGGTTTTCGTACATACTTTTCTCGTCAGAACTTAACGCAATAAACAAAGAAGCGGTGGCTCTTTTTATACTTTCTTGAATATTTTAAGTTATAGTAATAGGACAATATATATGATATATTTAAGATATTACGAAAATCAAGTCACAACTGACAGTTGAAAGTTAAAAAAAATATAAAACTATGCTATCATTTTCAATGCTTTAAATGGACGAATAAATCAACAAATTTGTAAAGTTTAA
>CAKNWT010324749.1:0-14419 GCA_932066315.1 Andricus coriarius | reverse complement strand
TCGGGAATTTGATAATTTTTAAATTTTGTAATTCGGGAATTTTCCGGAATTTCGGGAATTTTATTATTCGGGAACTTTATAATTGGGGAAGTCGGTAATTCGGTAATTTTATAATTCGGGAATTTCCCGACAGTTCGGGAATCTTATTATTCGGGATATTTATAATTCGGGAATCTTATAAATTGGGAATTTTTCTGCAGTTCGGGAATTTTATTATTCGGGAACTTTATAATGCGGGAATTTTATAAATCGGGATTTTTTCAGCAGTTTGGGAATTTTATTATTCGGGAACTTTATAATTCGGGAATTTGATAATTTGGGAATTTTATTATTCAGGAAGTTCATAATTCGGGAATTTCCCAACAGTTCGGGAATTTTATTATTCGGGACACTTATAATTTAGGAATTTTTTAATTCTGGAATCTTATAATTCGGGAATTTTCCGACAGTTTGGAAATTTTATTATCCGGGAACTTTATAATTCGGGAATTTGATAATTTTTAAATTTTGTAATTCTGGAATTTTCCGGAATTTCGGGAATTTTATTATCCGGGAACTTTATAATTGGGGAAGTCGGTAAATCGGTAATTTTATAATTCGGGAATTTTATAAATCGGGAATTTTCCTGCAGTTCGGGAATTTTATTATTCGGGAACTTTATAATTAGGGAAGTTTGTAATTTGTGAATTTTATAATTCGTGAATTTTATTATTCGGGAATTTTCCAATTCGAAAATGTCATTATCTGGGAATAATTTTAATTAGGGCCTTTTAGATTTCCGCAATTTTATAATTTCGCGAATTTCCTATTCCGAAAATTTTCTTTTCGGGGAATTTCCCAGGCTCAGAATATTTGTGTCTTTAGATTCCTGATCTGTCGGGAAATTCCCGAACTATAAAGTTCCTGAATAATAAAATTCCCAAATTATCAAATTCCCGAATTATAAAGTTCTCGAATATTAAAATTCCTGAACTGTCGGAAAATTCCCGAATTATAAATTTCCCGAGTAATAAAATTCTCGAACTGTCGGGAAATTCCTGAATTATAAAGTTCCCGAATTACTAAATTCCCGAATTATAAATTTCCCGTATAATAAAATTCCCGAATTATAAATTTCCCGTATAATAAAATTCCCGATCTGTCGGGAAATTCCCGAATCATAAAGTTCCTGAATAATGAAATTCCCAAATTATCAAATTCCCGAATTATAAAGTTCCCGAATAATAAAATTCCCGAACGGTCGGAAAATTCCCGAATTATAAATTTCCCGAATAATAGAATTCCCGAACTGTCGGGAAATTTCCGAATTATAAAGTTCCCGAACATATAAAATTCCCGAACTGTCGGAAAATTCCCGAATTACATAATTCCCGAACTATGATTTTCCCGAATAATAATATTCCCGAACTGCCGGAAAATTCCCGAATTATACATTTTCTGAATAAGGAAATTCCCAAATAAAAAAATTTCCTACAGTTTTGAAAATTACGGAATAATACAATTCCCGAAAGAAAATTGTCAAATTATAAAATTTTCGAATTTAAACAAATAAAAAAGGTTTGTTTATTATTATTTACTTATTAACAATACAATAATAAAATATTTTTATATTGAAAAAAAATTATTTTTAATGTTTCAAGTTTCTAAAATTATTGTTTGTATTTAAAATAACAATAATTGAAAAAAAATATTTCTGGATGAAAATTGTTTTCAATTATTGTTATTTTAAATTCAAACAATAATTTTATAAACTTCAAACATTAAACGTGATGTTTTTTGTTAAAAATATTTGATTATTTTATTTTTAATAGATAAATAATATTGATAAAAACATGTTTTTTTAATTGCTTAAATTCTGGAATTTTATGATTCTCGAATTTTATTATTGGGAAATTTTATTATTCGGGAATTTTCCAATCCGGGAATTTTGCAGTGTCGGAAAATGTATTTTTTCCGGGTTTTTTAGTTGTCCTGTAATAAAATTGGATGACTGAAAAATCCCGAAAATTAAAATTGACGAAAAATAAAAATCTTGAATAATAAAACTCTCGAATTTTAAAATTCCCGAATCGGAAAATTCCCGAATAAAAAATTCTCGAATAATAAAATTCCTGAATTATAAAATTCCCCAATTGAAAAATTCCCAAATGAATTGCCGAACAGTTTATAATATTACCGAATTGAAAAATACCCTAATAATAAAATTCCCGAAAGTGTAAAATTCCCGTATAATAAAATTCATGAATTGGAAATTTTCCGAATAACGAAATTCCCGAATTGGACAATTCCCGAATTTAAACAAATTGAAATTAAAAAAAAATATTTTATTTAATAAAAACTCAATAATGAAATATTATTTTAAAGAATTATTTTTATTCTTTGAAATTTCAAAAATGAACATTCAAATTAAAAGTAACAATTATTTAAAATAATATATTTCTTGCTGACTACAACAAAAATAATTATTTAAAATAATATTTCATTATTGTCGATTTATTCAATAAAAAATATATATATTTTCAATTTTAATTGTTTAAATTCGTGAATTTTCCAATGCGGATATTTTATAATTCGGCAATTTTCTCTCGGGAATTTTATTATTCGGGAATTATCCAATTCGGGAATTTTCCAATTCAGGATTTTTATTTTTTGGCAATTTTATTATTCGGGTATTTTATTTTTCGAGAATTTTCCAATTCAAGATTTTTATTTTTCGGCAATTTTATTATTAGGGAATTTTCCAATTCGGGAATTTCACAGTGTCGGGAATTTTATTATTTGGGAATTTTCCAATTTGGTAATATTATAAAATGTTCGGAAATTTTCCACGTCGGATTTGTTACAAAACGAGAGATGCTGTCTTGATCTGGGACGTTGGTAAAGAACCCTTCCCATTGGTTGCTCGTTTACGAGGACCTGTGAAATCCCAACCGATTTTCAGGTTTCTCCTGCTCCGCGAACAGAATCCTAGGCTGCTAAACCAGAGTATCGTGGACCCTCGCTTCGGTACCGGGCTCTGAGGGATGATGGAAACGACGGGGGGTGGCAAATAGAGTGGGACAGCGCGAACAAGGGTGCCATGACAAAAGACCGAGAAGGCCAGGGTGGTGTGGGAGCTTTGCTCGGTGAGATGGGTGGGTGGATAGGAAACGAGGACGTTATGTAGCCGGCTCTAGTCGGAGCGAGGCAGACGCAAATGGAACGCTCGAGCTCCGTGGAAGCGCCAGCGGGGTGGGAAGGAGCAGACTAAGGGTGGCCGCATGGCAAGAGGGGTTGAAAAGTTCAATTGCGCGTATTTTCGCCGTGACGTCTCGCAAATCCTACTACCCACCACCACCACTACTACAAACATCGACGCCGCCGACCCGTCGAGACGCATACGAAAGCGGAATGACACTCGTGCCCCCGGTATTTAACTCCCCCTCCCAGTTCAAGCTTCGACGATCCATATGCACCCTGATAGCATGTACACTATACAGTACCATGCAAAATGTAATTTGGCAGGTCAGAATTTTCATCTTACCGAGAGAAATTGAGTCGATTCTTCTGTGAGGACATTTACAATAGTGACCACGCCTACTGTTCACGCCCACTGACCGCCCCCACTGACCGCGCACACTGACCATTCCCACCAGACTTTTGGATTCACATTATTACATTAGTCACGGTTAGTAGGCACGCCCTATTCCGTGACCACGCCCACATATTGATCCCACCTACATGTAACGCCTTTCATCAGGCACGCCCAATAAACTTATTCAGTTAGAATTCCCACCAGCTGACCACCATCACCACAATACAAACATCGACTCCGACATTAGTCAGATTTATTATGCACGCCTTATTCGGCGATCGAACCTACACAGTAACTCACCATGCCCGCATAATTGTAACACCCACTGACCACGCCTACTGACCAGGCACAGGAGACCTCTGCATCTAGAGGATTAAATTGTTAACATTTGTTAGGCTGATCCAATTTGGTGATCACTCCCACATAATTATGACACCCAGTGACCACGGCTACTGGATATGCCCATGAGACCTCTGCCTCTGCATGATTAAATTGGTAACATTTGTTAGTGTATAAATTCCTCAAAATAATCCCAGAATCTTACGATAAAATTTGGACAAACGCAAATGAATGTTGGACGTTAAATGGGATTTCGAATTTGATTTTAAGCTAATTTAAGATTCTTAAATATCAACGTTTATCAGGTTGATCCTATTTGGTGATCACGCCCACATAATTATAACACCCACTGACCACGCCCACCAGATATTTTAATCTAAATTCGAAAATTGGTCGCATTCAGTAGACACGCCCACCAAACTTAGTTAGTGACCACGCCTACCAAATGTAGTCAGTGACCACGCCCACTATGTTTCACTCACGGTGACCAGTTTTTTTGACAAATCACTTTTTTGTCACCTTTTTAAGATAAAGTCACTATAGTCACTTTAAAAAAATAATCCTTTAAGTCACTTTTCTTTTAACTAATTAACCCTTGGGTTAAATACTATTGAATTCAGGGCTATACCTATTCCTGATTTTCCTTGAATTCTTTTGAAATCTTTCAGGGTATTTTAAATGATACAACGAAATATTTAATAGATTACACAAATTTGAAGGGATTTTAAAGGATTTCAAAGGATTTAATTGTATTTTAAAAGATAACAAGAAATTTTTAATAGATTTCTGAGGATTTCAATAGTCTTGAAGGATTTTTAAAGCTATCAAATTATTTTAACAAAATAACCTGAAAATTAGGAAATATCAGATTTCATGAAATTTAAATGGATTTTATTATATTTAATTGGATTTCAAAGAATTTTTTCACAATAATTAAGGAATTTTATAGGATTTCATAGAATTTTAACTACTTAAAGTATTACAAAAGATTTTTAAGAATTTTTAAGATTTTAGGACATTTCGAAAAATTTCATGGAATTTTCCAGGATTTAAAAGAATTTCAAAGGATTTTATGGTATTTCAAAAGAGTACGAGGAATTTTTAATAGAAATTTGAGGATTTCAATGGTTTTAAAGGATTTCAAAAGCTATCAAAGTATTTTAATAAATTGACCTGGAATTTAAGACATATCAGATTTCATGGAATTTCACGGGATTTTGTAATAATTGGTTGAATTTCGAAGAATTTTTTCACAATAATTAAGGGATTTTCTAAGATTTTATAGAATTTCAACTATTTAAAGTATTACCGAAGATTTTAAAGAATTTTCAAGATTTCAGGATTTTTAAACAAATTCCAAGGATATTTTAATTGAGTTCAATACTTTAAATGCATTTCAAAGAATTTCGAAGGATTTTAGAGTGTTCTAAAAGATTACAAAGAATTTTTAATAGATTTCAGAGGATTTCAATGGTTTTGAAGGATTTTAAAAGCCATCAAAGTATTTTAATTAATTGACCTGGAATTTAGGAAATATCCGATTTTCTGTAATTTCACGGGATTTCATAATATTTTATTGGATTTCAAAGAATTCGTTCACAATAATTAGCTGATTTTGTAGGATTTCATAGAATTTCCACTACTCAAAGTATTACCAAAGATTTCAAAGAATTTTGAGATTTTAGGATATTTGACAAAATTCCAAGGAATTTTCCAGGATTTCAAAGAATTTCGAAGGATTTTAGAATATTTTAAAAGATTACTAGGAATTTTAAATACAAATCGAACACTTTTAAAGGCTATTAAAGTATTTTAATTAATTGACCTGGAATTTAGGAAATATCAGATTTCATGGAATTTCATGGAATTTTATAATATTTTCAATTGGATTTCAAAGAATTTGTTCAGAATAATTAACGGATTTTTGAGGATTTCAGAGAATTTCCACTACTCAAAGTATTACCAAATATTTTAGAGAATTTTCAAAATTTTTGTGTATTTAAAAAAAATAAAAGGACCTGGAATTTAGGAAATGTCAGATTTCATGGAATTGCACGGGATTTTGTAATATTTGATTGAATATCAAAGAACTTTATTACAATAATTAAGGGATTTTGTAGGATTTCATAGAATTTCAAATATTTAAAGTATTGCCAAAGATTTAAAAATATTTTTTAAGATTTTAGTATATCTTTAAAATACCCTAAAATCCTTTGAAATTCTTTGAAATAAATTTACAATTCCTTGGAATTTTTTAAGTACACTAAAATCTTCAAAATTCTTTGAAATCTTTGGTAATACTTTGATTACTGGAAATTCTTAGAAATCCTACAAAAATCCCTTAATTATTGAGTTTTTTTAAATTTGAAATTCAACCAAATATTACAAAATTCCGTGAAATTCCATGAAATCTGATATTTCCTAAATTCCAGGTAAATTAATTAAAATACTTTGATAACTTTTAAAATCCTTGAAAACCATTGAAATCCGCAGAAATCTATCGAAAATTCCTTGTAATCTTTTAAAATACCCTACAATCCACCTTTAAAATTTTAAATAATTTTCAAGATTTTAGAATATTTAAACAAATTTTATGGAATTTTTCATTGATTTCAAAGAATTTCAAAGAATTTTAGGGTATTTTAAAATATTACAAAGAATATTAATAGGTTTCTGAGGATTTCAATGGTTTTGAAGGATTTTAAAAGCCATCAAAGTATTTTAATTAATTGACCTGGAATTTAGGAAATATCAGATTTTCTGCCATTTCACGTGATTTTATAATATTTTATTGGATTTCAAAGAATTTGTTCGCAATAATTAAGAGATTTTGTAGCATTTCAAGGAAATTCCACTACTCAATGTATTACCAATGATTTTAAATAATTTTCAAAATTTTAGGAAATTTAAACAAATTCCAAGGAATTTTTAATTGCTTTCAAAGAATTTCAAAGGATTTTAGGGTATTTTGAAAGATTACACAGAATTTTTAATAGAGTTCAGAGGATTTCAGTGGCTTTGAAGGATTTTAAAAACTATACAAATATTTTAATTAATTGACCTTGAATTTGAGAAATATCAGATTTCATAGAATTGTACGAGATTTTGTAAGATTTAGTTGAATTTCAAAGAATTTTCTCAAAATAATTCAGGGATTTAATAGGATTTCATAGCAGTTCAACTACTTAAAGTATTAGCAGAGGTTTTTTAAGAATTTTTGAGAATGTAGGACATTTCAAAAAATTCCATGGAATTTTCCAGGATTTAAAGGAATTTCAAAGGATTTTATGGTTTTTTAAAAGAATACTAGGAATTTTTAATAGATTTCTGAGGATTTCAATGATTCTTATGGATTTTAAAAGCGATCAAAGTATTTTAATTAATTGACCTGGAATTTAGGAAATATCAGATTTTCTGTAATTTTACGGGATTTCATAATATTTTATTGGATTTCAAAGAATTTGTACACAATAATTAGGAGATTTTGTAGGATTTCATAGCATTTTAACTGCTCAAAGTATTACCAAAGATTTTAAAGAATTTTCAAGATTTTAGGATACTTAAAAAAAATTACAAGGAATTTTCAATTGATTCCAATAATTGAAGAGGATTGCAAAGGATTTCAAAGGTTTCAGGGTATTCTGGAAAAAAAAAAATTTCAACAGATTTTTGAGGATATTAATGGTTTTAAAGGATTTCAAAAGCTACCAAAGTATTTTAATAAATTGACCTGGAATTTAGGACATATCCGATTTCATGGAATTTCACGGGATTTTGTAATATTTGGTTGAAATTCAAAGAATTTTTTCACAATAATTAAGGAATTTTCGACGATTATATAGAATTTCAACTAATTAAAGTATTACCAAAGATTTTACAGGATTTTTAAGATTTTAGGATATTTAAACAAATTCCAAGGAATTTTTAAGTGATTTCAATAATTTAAATGGATTTCAAAGAATTTCAAATGATTTTGGGGTATTTTAAAAGATGAAAAAGAATTTTTAATAGATTTCTGACGATTTCAATGGCTTTGAAGGATTTTAAAAGCTATCCAAATATTTTAATTATTGACCTGGAATTTAGGAAATATCAGGTTACATAGAATTTCACGGGATCTTGTAATATTTGGTTGAATTTCAAAGAATTTTATCACAATGATTAAAGGATTTTGTAGGATTTCATAGCATTTCAACTACTTGAAGTATTTCGAAAGATTTTAAAGAATTTTTAAGATTTTAGGATATTTAAAAAAATTCCAAGGAATTTTCCAGGATTTCAAAGAATTTCAAAGGATTTTATGGTATTTTAAAGGAATACTAAGAATTTTTAATAGATTTCTAAAGATTTCAATGGTTTTGAAGGATTTTGAAAGCTATTAAAGTAATTTAAATAATTGACCTGGAATTTAGGGAATATCAGATTTCATGAAATTTCACGGGATTTTGTAGTATTTTATTGGATTTCAAAGAATTTGTTCATAATAATTAAGGGATTTTGTAGGATTTCAAAGAAATTCTACTACTGAAACTATTACCAAAGATTTGAAAGATTTAGAATATTGAAAAAATGTATAAGAAATTTTTAATTTATATCATGGAATTTTCCAGGATTTCAAAGAATTTCAAAAGATTCTAGGGTATTTTAAAAGATTACAAGGAATTTTTAAAAGATTTCGGAGTATTTGAATGGTTTTGAAGGACTTTATAAGCTATGAAAGTATTTGAATTAATTGACCTGGAATTTAGGAAATATCAGATTTCATAGAATTTCACGGGTTTTTGTAATATTTGGTTGAATTTCAAAGAATTTTTTCACAATAATTAAGGGATTTTGTAGGATTTCCAAGAAATTCCACTACTCGAAGTATTACCAAAGATTTTATAGAAATTTTAAGATTTTAGGATATTTAAAAAAAATTCCAAGGGATTCCTAAGAATTTCAAAGGATTTTAGGGTATTTTAAAAGATTACAAGGAATTTTTAATAGATTTCTGAGGATTTCAATGGTTTTGGAGGATTTTGAAAGCTATCAAAGTGTTTAAATTAATTGACCTGGAATTTGGGAACTATCACATTTCATGGAATTTCACGGGATTTTATAATATTTTATTGCATTTCAAAGAATTTTTTCAGAATAATTAAGGGATTTTGTAGGATTTCATAGAATTTTAACTGCTCAAAGTATTACCAAGGATTTAAAAAAAAATTTATAAGATTAAAAAATATTTGAAGTAATTTTCAATAGATTTCAATAATTTAAAGGGATTTCAAAGAATTTCAAAGGATTTTAGGGTATTTTAAAAGATTACAACGAATTTTTATTAGATTTCTGAGGATTTCAATGGTTTTAAAAGATATTAAAAGCTATCAAAGTATTTTAATTAATTGACCTGGAATTTAGGAAATATCAGATTTTCTGTAATTTCACGGGATTTCATAATATTTTATTGGATTTCAAAGAATTTTTTCACAATAATTAACGGATTTTGTAGGCTTTCATAGAATTTCCACTACTTGAAGTATTACCAAAGATTTTAAAGAATTTTTAAGATTGTAGGATGTTTAAAAAAATGCCACGGTATTTCAAAGAATTTCAAAGGATTTTAGGGTATTTAAAAAGATTCCAGAAAATTTTTAATAGATTTCTGAAGATTTCAACGATTTTAAAGGATTTTAAAAGCGATCAAAGTATTTTAATTAATTGACCTGGAATTTAGGAAATATCAGATTTCATGGAATTTCACGGGATTTTGTAATATTTGGTTGAATTTCAAAGAAATTGTTTACAATAATTAAGGGATTTTTTAGGATTTGATAGAATTTCAACTATTTAAAATATTGCCAAAAATGTAAAAGTATTTTCAAGATTTTAGGAAATGAAAAAACATTTCATGGAATTTTCAAATGATTTCGATAATTGAAAGGGATTTCAAAGAATTTCAAAGGATTTTAGGGAATTTCAAAAGATCACAAGGAATTTTTAATAGATTTCTGAGGATGTAATGGTTTTAAGGGATTTTAAAAGCTATCAAAGTATTTAAATTAATTGACCTGGAATTTAGGAAATATCAGATTTTTTGTAATTTCACGGGATTTTATAATATTTTATTGGATTTCAAAGAATTTTTTCACAATAATTAAGGAATTTTGTAGGATTTCATAGAAATTCCACTACTTAAAGTATTATCAAAGATTTGAAAGAATTTTTAAGATTTTTGGAAATTTGAAAAAAAATCATGGAATTTTCAATTGATTTCATTAATTTAAAGGGATTTCAAAGAATTTCAAAGGATTGTAGGGTATTTTAAAAGATTATAAGGAATTTTTAGTAGATTTCTGAGGATTTCAATTGTTTTTAAGGATTTTAAAAGTTATCAAAGTATTTTAATTTATTGACCTGGAATTGAGGAAATATCAGATTTTGCTGAATTTCACGGGATTTTGTAATATTTGATTGAATTTCAAAGAATTTTTTCACAAAAAATTAAGGGATTTTTTTAGGATTTTATAGAATTTCCACTACTTGAAGTATTATTAAAGATTTTAAAGAATTTTTAAGATCTTAGTATATTTAATAAAATCCCAAGGACTTCTTAATTGATTTCATAAATTTGAAGGGACTTCAAAGAATTTCAAAGGATGTTAGGGTGTTTTAAAAGAGTACAAGAAATTTTTAATAGATTTCTGAGGATTTCAATGGTTTTTAAGGATTTTAAAATCTATCAAAGTATTTTAATTAATTGACGTGGAATTTAGGACATATCAAATTTCGTGGAATTTTAGGGGATTTTGTAATATTTGGTTGACTTTCAAAAAAAAAAATTGCAGAATAATGAAGGGATTTTGTAGGATTTCGAAGTGTTTCCACTACTCAAAGTATTATAAAAGATTTTTAAGAATTTGTAAGATTTTAGGACATTTAACAAAATTCAAAGGACTTTATAATTGATTTCAATAATTTGAAGGAATTTCAAAGAATTTTCACGGATTTTAGGGTATTTTAAATGATTACAAGGAATTTTTAATAGATTTATGAAGTTTTGGAGGATTTTAAAAGCTATCAAAGTATTTAAATTAATTGACCTGCAATTTGGGAAATATCAGATTTCATGGAATTTCACGGGGTTTCATAATATTTTATTCGATTTCAATGAATTTGTTCATAATAATTAAGGGATTTTGTAGGATTTCAAAGAAATTCCACTACTCAAACTGTTACCAAATATTTTAAAGATTTTAGGATATTGAAAAAATCTATAAGGAATTTTTAATTGATTGCATGGAATTTTCCAGAATTTCAAAGAATTTCAAAGGATTTTAGGGTATTTTGAAAGATTACAAGGGATTTTTAATAGATTTCAGAGGATTGCAATGGCTTTGAAGGATTTTAAAATCAAAATCTATCAAAGTATTTTAATTAATTGACCTGGAATTTAAGACATATCAGATTTCATGGAATGTCACAGGATTTTGTAATGTTTGGTTGAATTAAAAAAAAAAATTCACAATAATTGAGGGATTTTGTAGTATTTCAAAGAATTTCCACTACTTAAAGTATTACCAAAGATTTAAAAATTTTTTCAAGATTTTAGGATATTAAAAAAAATTCCAAGGGACTTTGAATTCATTTGAATAATTTGAAGGGATTTCAAAGAATTTCAAAGGATTTTAGGGTATTTTAAAGATAAAAAGCAATTTTTAATAGATTTCTGAGGATTTCAATGGTTTTGCAGGATCTTAAAAGCTATCTTAGTATTTAAATTAATTGACCTGGAATTTAGGAAATATCAGATTTTCTGTAATTTCACGGGATTTTATAATATTTGGTTGAATTTCAAAAGATTTGTTTACAATAATATTAAGGGATTTTGTAGGATTTTAAAGTGTTTCCACTATTCGAAGTATTACTAAAGATTTTAAATAATTTTAAAGATGTCAGGATATTAAAAAAAAATTCCCAGGAATTTTCAATAGATTTAAATAATTTAAAGGGATTTCAAAGAATTTTAAAGGATTTTATGGTATTTTAAAAGATTACAAAGAATTTTTAATAGGTGTCTGAGGATTTCAATGGTTTTAATGGATTTTAAAAGCTATCAAAGTATTCAAATTAATTGACCTGGAATTTAGGAAATATCAGATTTCGTGGAATTTAACGGGATTTCATTATATTTTATTGGATTTCAAAGAATTTGTTCACGTTAAGTATGGGATTTTGTAGAATTTCCAAGAAATTCTACTACTTAAAGTAGTACCAAGGATATTAAAGTATTTTCAAGAATTTAGGATATTTACGAAAATTCTAAGAAATTTTTAATTGATTTCAATAATTTTCCAGGACTTCAAAGAATTTCAAAGGATTTTAGGGTATTTTAAAAGATTACAAGACATTTTTAATAGATTTCGGAGGATTTTAATGGTTTTGAAGGATTTTAAAAGCTATGAAAGTATTTTAATGAATTGACCTGGAATTTAGGACATATCAGATTTCATAGAATTTCACGGGTTTTTGTAATATTTGGTTGAATTTCAAAGAATTTTTTCACAATAATTAAGGGATTTTGTAGGATTTCCAAGAAATTCCACTAATCGAAGTATTACTAAAGATTTTATAGAAATTTTAAGATTTTAGGATATTGAAACAAATTCCAAAGGATTTCAAAGAATTTCAGAGGATCTTAGGATATTTTAAAAGATTCCAAAGAATTTTTAATATATTTCTGAAGATTTCAATGGTTTGAAAGGATTTTAAAAGCTATCAAAGTATTTAAATAAATTGACCTGGAATTTAGGACATATCAGATTTCATGGAATTTCACGGGATTTTGTAATATTTGGTTGAATTTCAAAGAATTTTTTCACAATAATCAAGGGATTTTATAAGATATCGTAGAATATTAACTACTTGATGTATTAACAAAGATTTTAAACAATTTGTCAGATTTTAGGATATTTAAAAAAATTCCAAGGAATCTTCAATTGATTTCAATAATTTCAAGGGATTTCAAAGAATTTCATAGGATTTTAAGGTATTTTAAAAGATTCAAAAGAATTTTTCAAAGCTTTACAAATTTTTAAAGATTTCAAAGGATTTAAAATACCTTAATGTACTTTTTATAGACTACAAAAATTTTAATTTTTTCCAAAATATTTAAAAGATTTTATGGTATAGTTAAAAATTCCAAGGAATTTCCGAGGGAATTCAACAGATTTCAAAGAATTTGAAAGTTCTTTTTGCAATTAATTTGAATTTTTTAGAATTCACACTAAATTCTGATTAATTCATGCTGAATTCTTTTCAATTCTTTTGAATTCTCTTAAGATCTTTTGATTTACTTGAGTTCTTCTAAATTCACTTAATTCTAATCAATTCAATTAATTTTTTTATTTTTTGTTTAATTTCTTTGGAAGTATTTTCAACTAACATTGACGTAGACATTTAATCAAGTTCGTTTGAGTTTTCTTGAAATCATCTAAGCTCATTTCAAAATTACTGAATTCAATGCACTTTTTCATATTTTTGAATATTCTCGGTTCACATGAATTTAAAAAAAAATTTACCATACATTTTTTTTAATTTACCTAAAATTTTTATGAATTTCATTAACTTCTTCTCATTTACCCTAAATTTGTCTACACTCACTCGAATTTTACTGAAATAACTGGAAATTTCCGAACTAAAATTTTTTTTTCCTATTCATTTGGATTCTTTTGAAGTCCTATAAATCGAATCCTTTTGAATTCTTTTTAATTCAAAAGAACATTATTGATGCAAATAAGTCACTTTTAGTCAACTTTTGGGTTAGAAATTAGTCATTTTTTGTAAGACGAACTTTTTTCCAGAATGGGAAGTGAGGGGAAGTGGGAAAGGGGAAGTAGGGGGAGTAAGGGAAGGGGTGGTATAGGAAGTGATGGGAAGTATAGGAAACTAAGGGAAGGGAATTAGGAGAAGTAAGGAGAAGTTAAGGGAAGTGAAGGAAGGCGAAGTAGAGGATGAAATTTAGGGGAAGTGTCAGAAAGTGAAAGGGAAAGTAATAAGCATAAAAGTAGGGTAAGGAAGGTAAAATAGAGGAATTGAGGAGTGGGAAATTGAGAACAGGGGAGTTATCGGTGGTGAGGGCAAGTATGAGAAAGGAGGGCAGTAGGGGAGGGAAAGTATAGGAGAGAAATACTTCACACTTTCTCTCCCTTCCTTTCACTTCCCTCCCTTTACTTCCACTCCTCTATTCACCCTCACTTCCATACTAATTCCCCTCCTTTCCCGTCCTTTCACTACTTCTCCTACATCCCAGTCCCTCACTTCCCCCTAAATAGATAAAGTCAGTAAGGATACATGGTAAAGTCGACTAGGTAGGGGGTAAAGTCGGCTATGGTACGGGGTAAAGTTGGCTAGTTGCCGGAATAAGGTTAAAGAAGATACGGAATGAGGTCGGCTAGGATACGGGGTAAAGTCATCTAAAGTGCGGAGAAAAGTTGACTACGGTACGGATTCAATTTGGCTATA
>CAKNWT010324748.1:0-12589 GCA_932066315.1 Andricus coriarius | reverse complement strand
TTCCGATCAAAAACAGTTGACTTGTCAACAAACAAATTAATTCTCAAGAAGAAATATAATAGTTGATATTACAATGCTGAAAACCCTAATTTTCAACACAATATTGAATTTGAACCTAATAATTTAATTTTAAACCTAAGAAGTCAAATTTTCAACCAAAAAGAGCAATTTTCAACAAAAAAGATTTTTTCTGTTAATGGCTCGTATAAGTCACATGTTTTTCTTTTGTTTCTATCGTTGTATCTCTTTTGGCTTCAAGGCAATTTTATCCTCGTCTTCATTTAAAGAAAGGGAAAACGTGTGACGTATTATGTGCACGACCTCTAAGAAAAAAAATCTGCCCGCCGTGCGGGCTCATTGTTGTCACGCGCTACGCACCCGCCTCGCAAGTTTTGGCGGTTCATATCAAAAAATGATTGATGACAAATCTGGATGAGTTTTTAGCTTTTTCGGAAGAGCAACTTTTCTCTGTTCATATTTTCCATAGCATGCGTCGTTTTTCCAAAAATTTTATTTTTAATGTTTTTCACGAAAAAAAACAGAAACTACGCATCCGATCAAAAATGATTCATAACAAATTTGAAGCTCCTTCTAGGGGCAACAATTTTTGCTAAGTCATTTTTTTCTGTACCTTGCATAGTTTGACCGAAAAATGCAATATCTGATCGTTTATTATTTTTTGTGTGATCAAAATTTCATTTTTCGATTTTTCAAGAAAATTCAAAAGGTTGTTTTGATAGTATTTAAAAATTATCCAGTATACAGACGACGACAACTACAGATAGACAGACACCGACGTAAAAACTATTTTTTTCTGACTCAGGGGCCCTCAAAACGTCGACATTTGATAGAATCCACGAAAGTAATTTTTCACATAAAATCGATACCTTCTGATTATGATGAGAATGTAAAAAAGTTAATACAATTTGTGATAAAAAACTTGTGCGGCTTAGCGGTTAGAAATTTCCTTTATTTTAGTACCTAAAATGAATTCTAAATTTCTAAAACTCGTAGATGTTAATGCTTTAGCAAATAAATGAAGATACAATAAATAGTTCGGAAAAATGACAATATTTACATATCTTTTTAAATACGGAATTCAGATACTCATTTCAAAACAGGACAAAAATTTAGAAAAATTATATAATTCTAATAGAGATATGTGAAATATAAATAAACTTCTATCATGCGAATTATAGCCAATATTAAATCACATACCCTTAAAACAAATAATCAATTTATTTTACTTATTAGAGAAAAATTTAAATTCAATCTTTGTGTAATTTATTATTGCAGAAAAAAAATCAGTCAATAATAAATTAATCATTTTAGAAAATAAAAAGCCTTAAACAATTATTTTCATTGAATTATTCAAATAATTTTTACTTTATATATGTTTTTGAAATTGAAATTTCATTTCTGAAAACTTGAATCATCAATAACCTTTTATACAAATTTTCAAACAAATTTAAACATATGTGTCTATAATTTTAAAAATTGAATTCAGATACTCATTTCACAACATCACAAAAATTCAAAAAAAATTATGTAATTGGATTAAAGGTATTGGTAACGAAAATAAACTTTTATTAAACAAATTATAGCCAATATTTAGTTACTTAACATTAAAAGAAATGATCAATTTCTGTTACTTACCAGAGAAAAATTGAAATTCAATCTTCATGTAACTTAATATTGTTAACAAAAAATCAAGTAATAATAAATTATTCTGTTCACAAGATGAAAAGCATAATTCTATAATTTCCAATCAACAATTGAAATCATTTTTACTTTACATATTTTTTTAATTTTCTCATCCATTTCTGAAATTTCGATGGATTAGAAACCTTTTTTACTGATTTAGAAAAAACTAAAACATACTTACATATGATTTTGAAACTTAAATTCATAATTGTATAACCTTTAGGTGAATAATCAATTTATGTTACGCAATTTGAAAAAAACGACATTTTAATCTACATTTAATTTGATATGTATTTGAAAAAAATTTATCAGCTAATAATTA
Source organism: Andricus coriarius (assembly GCA_932066315.1). NCBI lineage: Eukaryota > Metazoa > Arthropoda > Insecta > Hymenoptera > Cynipidae > Andricus > Andricus coriarius. Next base: position 10,563 of record CAKNWT010324748.1, on the reverse strand, counting down.
ATAAAGCAATTCACAAAATAAAAAGCATTAAACTATAATTTTCAAATAATTCTTACTTCATCTTTTGAAAATTTGAACATCCATTTCTGAAACTTTGATTTATCAATAACCTTTTTAACTTATTGCAAAAAAGTAAATGTACTAGAATCAGTTAATAATTAATTAATCAGTTCGTAACATAAAGAGCATTAAACAATTATCTTCATTGAAACATTAAAATAATTTTTAAATTATATTTTTCTTCAAATTTTAAATTGCTTTCCTATACATTTAATTGATTGATAACCTTTTAAACTAATTCAAAGCAAAATTAAAATATATGTACATATTATTTTAAAAATTGAATTTAGATTCTCATTTCACAACATGATAAAATTAATGTGTGTTACCTAATTGAAGAACAGTTTAAACTCAAGTTTTATCAAATTTAATATTGTGAACCTTGAAATAAGCAATTCATTTATGTTACTTAATATAGAAAAACTATAATTCAATCTTTATATAATTTCATATTGTAAACAAATTAATCAGATAATAATTTATTAATTTTGTTTGCAGCATAAAAAGCATTAAAGAATTATTTTTATTGAAAATAAAGAAACATAATTTAATTAAAATTTACTTTCAGCTTATGTGATTAAATACTGGATATAATTTGCATAATAAAAGTTGACTTAAATTTGAAATACCACTATTTCAATCACATTATTTTTAAAATGATTCTGATGTTGTGAAACGAGTGTCTGCATTTAATTTTTAAAATTATATGTGAATGTGTTTTTATTTTTTCTGAAATTAGTATGGAAGGTTACTAATATATTTAATTTTCCGAAATGATAGTGAACATTTTATTAAAATGTTGAATAAAAATTATTCCAATGTTTGAATGAAAATTATAGTTTACTGTTTTTTATGTTATAAACAGATTAATTAATTATTATTAGCTAACTATTCTTTTCAACAATTTTAAATTACATAATGATTGAATTTTAATTGCTTTTGATTAGGTAATATTACTTCAAGGTAATGTAATTGAATATTGACTAAAATTTGTATAATAAAAGTTTTTTAATGCTTCAAATATCTCTATTCCAATTATACTATTTTTTCAAATTTTCGCGATATTGTGAAATGAGTATCTAAATTTTGATTTCGAATGATGTGCACATATATTTTAATTTTCTCTGAAATACTTTAAAAGGTTATTAATAATTCAAATTTTTAGAAAAATATGAAGTAAAAATTATTTCAGTGATTCAATAGAAATAATTATTCAATGCTTTTTGTGTAATGAAATGATTAATTTATTATTGGCTTATTAATTTTGTAACAAAATTACATAACATTAATATTTAATTTCAATTTTTCTCTATCAAGCAACATAAATTAATTACTTACTTTAAGGTGATGTGATTGAATATTGGATATAATTAGTATAATAAAAAATTTTTTTAACTTATCTCTATTACAATCATGTAATTTTTTATAATATTTATGATGTAAAATGAGTATCTGGATTCAATTATCAAAACTATACGTACAATGTTCACGTGTATCATTTTTTGCCAGAAAATTGCTATAAAAAGTTATTAATAATTACACTTCTTAGAAATGAAATTACAAGTTTAAAAAAATATATAAAGTGAAAATTATTTGAATGTTTTATTGGAAATTTGTAAACTGACTGATTAATTTTTTTCACAATATTAAATGTTGTAAATATTGAAGTTCAATTTTTTTAGATTGAGTAACATAAATTTATTATTTACTTTATGGTCAAGTAATTGAATATTGAATATAATTGGTATTAGAACTAACATAAATTGATTCCTAACTTTAGGGTTATGTAATTGACTATTGGTTACAATTTATATCATTTATATAATAAAAGTTTATTTATTTTCAAAATACCTCTTTTACAATTATGTCATTTTCGTAAGTTTTCGTGATGTTGTAAAATGAGTATCTGCATTCAAATTTCAAAATAATGTTTTAATTTTTTATGAAATTTATTTAAAAGGCTAATAACAATGAGAATTTTTTGGAGAATATAAAATGAACATTATTTAAATGTTTCAATGGGAATAATTCTTTATTGCTTTTCATGTTGCAAACTGATTAATTAATTATTAGCTGATTAGTGTTGTTTATTTATTTCAAGATTATGTAGTTGAGTATTGGCCATAATTCGTAAAATTAAAGTTTATTTATATTCAACATATCTCTGTTGCAACTATATCATTTTGTTAAATGTTTGTGCTATTTTCGAATGAGTATTTTAATTCCATTCTCACAATTATATGTAAATATTTTTTAATTTCTTCTTAAATTAACTATAAATGGTCATTATTATTACAATTTCCATAATAATATAAAGCAAAATTTATTTGGATGTTTTAATGAAAATATTTGTTCATTAATTTTCACGTTGTAAACTTAATTTTTTTAAACCATATTTAACCACATAATTATTAATTTTTAATTTTTTTTTTTGTGGTAACAGAAATTGATTACTGAGATTAATATTATATCGTTTATTATTGGCTATGATCTGTAGGATCAAAGTTCATTTATGTTTCATACCTCTATTACAATTGAGTATTCTAGCATGACGTCATGGTTTTGACAGGATAGGTGGAAATGTCAGGATGGTTGGCGTAGTTGGTACATGTTAACAAAAAAATAAGATATACCAAAATTTCAGGTTGGAGTATCATTCGAGTCCACAATATCAGTCGTAGGCATTCCCATGTAAGTATGTAATAAATATGCTAATCCTTCATGACATTTGCACCTATCCTATCATGATTGTGACGTCTAGCTCAAATGCTCAATCATATAATTATTTTAAATGTTTTTTAACAATTCTCGATTATCAAGTTCAAATTTTTGCACGCTTCAGAGAAGGAAATCGAAAAAAATGGAAGGTTGTCTGAATTAAAGTTGGAAATATCTTAAAAATGAGACTAGGAACATGATAAAATATCTACTGGTTCTCGAATTGTCATGGCAAATGTGGAAGCATAACCAACACGAAAATCGGACGGTCCATTGGTGACTACATTTTTTCGTCTGTTGTTTTTCGCACGTTAACGAAGAATTTAAATTCGACATTAGACTGCTGCTCAACGAACTGACTTTCATCTTCAATATGCTTCCACATTTTGTATTATAAGTCGAGAAAAAGTGAATATTTCATTATGTTCTTGGTCTCATTTCAAAGAGGAGATTCCAAGCTTTAATTTATAAAAGTTGGAATCTTTTCAATTTACATCTCTGACGCATGGAGGAGTGCGACTTAATATATCGCTGAGATAACCACGAAAACATTTCATGTAGATATATTTTAATTATTCAGCGATTTTTTGTCGTACGATGTTGTTTTTCTAAATTATTTAAACATTCTAATGTGATGATGTTCTTTGAGAATATAATTTCAGCAAGAATTTGATTGGGACAGAAATTTTAACGAATAAATAGTTATTCGGAAATTGAGTAAATGAGTTGGTTCCTTCGAAGTTGATGTTAAAAGTTGAAAATTTAAAATGGCGGCTCCAATATTGGGGCCAACAAATCAATTTTTTTTACATATTTGTATGGAACTTGATATAAGGGGATTTTGGGTCCGTTGTCTCCGAAATTGATGTTAAAATTTGAAAATTAAAAATAAGGGATCCAATATGGCGGCCAAAATATAAAAAATTTCACATATTTGTACGAAACTTGGTATATAAATATACTATACACTATATATACTATAGTATATACTATATATAATATATATACTATACATACTATATATTATTTTATGCATGCATTCCATGTATAATTTGTCATATTGGCTTTAACGAATTTAGTAGATAATTTTTTTTCCTTCACACTGACGCTAATAAAATGCGAATCTGATAAGAACAAATATGACGCTATACAATATGAGATAACAAGCATAGAACGTCTATTATATAATCTGATGAAGAACGAGAATACTCATTCATTACTGTTTTATTCAAATTCTTCATTGATACATTAATTAAGTTTTCCTCTAATTAGAAATTATGAAGATTACACCTGCGCTCGTATTATCCTTGGCCGTCATCCTAAATTCTACTGGTGAATATAGTATATATAATAATAATAATCATAATAAAAATATAATAAAGATGATTCTATCCCAATCGCTATTTTCTTCCATATGTGATTTCTGTTTGTCTAAACTAAGAACAAATTTAATCTGAATTTATTTCGAGAGAATCCAGAATGTGTGTGTTCAAGAAAAATCTAATTCGAAAAGTTTCCCTATTCACAGACCAAAATGCTCTTAAAACAGAGGAAATGTAATGTAATTTTTCACGAAGATAGCTAAATACATTTTTTTAAATAAAATAATGTAAACCTAATGTGGATATAAATATTTTTTGGATAGAGTTTAGAAATTTTTAAGATTAAAAACGTGAATTATTAACAAAATGGTTGAGCTTTCTACCAAAATAATTAATTACGGTTCGAGCAAAGTAGTTCAGTTTTGAAACCATTGATATTCCGAGCAAAAAAGATTTTATTTTTAAATGAAAAACAGTTGAATACAACGAAAATATTTCAGAAAAATAGTTTTATCCTTTAAAAAAATTTGTTTGAAAAATGCAAACAAATTATTAAGTTTTCAACCAAAAATTTCATTTTCATTTCAGCCAAAGGATCGAATTTTTATACAAAAAAGATTGAATGTGAATCAAAAACAGTTTCAATTTCAAACGATTAGTTGATATTCTAAACAAGAAACCATTTTAATTTGAAATCAAAAACAAAGAAATTCAAACAAAAAGATAAATCTTCAACAAAAACTATAATAGTTTATATTTCAACCAGAAGAACAAGATTTTAATTTTTGATGAATTACAATTAAATTCACACAAAAAGACGAATTATTAATAAAAAAGTTCAGTCCTGAACCAATCAAAGATTTCTAACAAATTACTTCAACTTTCAACCTAGTAGTTGAATTTTCCGCCAAAAAGAGAATACTTAAATTGTTAGTTAAAAAAATTAATTTTTAACCAAAACAACATTTTTTTTAATTCAGTTCAATCTTGTTGCAGAGTTGAGTCTACATTTCGAGTGTTTGCCTAATGGCGCACCTATTCCTGGTGTTCCTCGTGGCAGATCTGATTATCCTGAAAGGTCTTCTCCTGCCAGGCCTCAAACTCCGCATTCTCCAGTCAGGTCTTCTCCTCCTGCCGAGTCTTCTCTTCGCGTAAGGTCCAGAAGTCCTCAGCCGAGATATTCTTCTTCTTTAATCATACGTGGACGTACAATTGAAGAACTAAGATCTATTCGGCTTATTCCACATGCGAATTGGAACCAACGGTTCGAAATTCGAAGCTACACGTTTCCTCGTAATGCACCGATTCAAGTGAGAGAAAGATTTAGTACCTATGGGTCCATTCCAGCCGGACAACATAGTGTACTATCAACGTGCAATGGTGTTGTCCTTGCAATAGTTGAGAGAAATAATACTGCTCTTCGTGGATTGTATACAATGATAAATGGCATTCGAAAACGGGCAAAAATAAATACGGGCAATGGCAAGGTTGAAGAGATGACCGCACAAGAAATCAAGGAAACTCCCTTGAACAAGGATCACCCAATCTTAAAGAATTTTCAAATAATCTGGCTCAACGACTTTCGTTCGCAACATTGATTTAATATTTGTTTAAAGTTTAAAACTATAATATAATGCCGACTCGTCTCTTCGTGCCAGGTCTAGATCTCCTCCTGCCATTCGTTCTTCATTGGGCCCATGCCAACTGGAGGGCAAACTGTATTATCAACATCAAATGTTGACGTCTTTGCAATAGTGGAGGGATGAGCGAATCTTAAAAAACTTTCAAACAATAATAGTAGACAAATTCCTTTCACAACACTATTATAATTTAAAAAAATGTAAAACCAAAATATAGTGAATATAATATTCAAAATTTCATGCCTTTTCCCTGATTTTTTTCTGACCAATTTTTCAATTGCCCTGACCATTAATATTTAAAGACCAAAACTGTGATCTCGTAACATTTTTAACATTGAATATTTTATAAACATAATGAAACAATTTTTGATTAAAAATTAAAACCATCAAATTTATTTGATTGCTTCACCTCAAACTTATGACTTCTTAAGAAAATAGCTATATTTTCAATCTACAAAGATGAATTTTCCACAAAAAATGTAATGAGTGATTTTTCAATCAAAAAGGATATGCTTTCAACCAAAAAAGGAAAAGTTAAATTTTCAGTACACTAATTTAATTTTCAACAAAACAGACATTTTCAATACTACAGACAATTTTTGAACCAAAGAGGTAAATTTTTCTCAAAGAAATATTTTTCAGTCAAGAAAGAAAAAAATTTGACTCCAAATGTTAAACTTTGAAGTAAAAAGACGAATTTTCTGTACACTAGTTCAATTTTCAACCAGAAAATATGAATTTTAAATAAAAAAAGTTACTTTTTGGCCCACCAGGTGCATTTTTAACCCAAGAAAGCGAAAATTTCAAACCAAGAAAATTAATTTCCTACCAAATTAGACAATAACAAAAATGTTCAATTTTTAACCAATAAAATGACTTCAACATATTAGTTCAAGTTTGAACCAAGCGGTTGAATTTTCAAACAAAAAAGATGAATTCTTCATGAGAAATTTAATATTTGAATTTTCGACTAAAAACGATTAATTGTTAATCAAAAACATAACAGTTAAATGTTTAGTTTGAAAAATAACTTTTCAACTAAAACAAAACCGAATTTTTCAAAAATTGGGAAAAAGCGGTCAGTTCTCCTCCTCCTGTCAAATCTTCTCATCGTGTCAGGTCCAGGTCTCCTCCTGCCATTTATTCTTATTTCCGCATAAATGGACTTAAAATCAAGAACCCACACGAATTCGAACGAGCGATTCGAAATTCGAAGATACACTTTCCTTTACTATGCAATGATTCAAGTGAGATAAAAAAATCAGATCCTTGGCCCACATCAACCGTAGAACAATTTTTATTTTAAGCGTCCAATGGTGAGGTCTTTGCAATACTCAAGAAAAAAATACAATCATTCAGGGAACATGGACAATAGGAACTGACATTCAAAAACGGGCAAAAATCAAAATAGATCACAAGTAATTTTAAAACAATAATGCTGGACGACTTTCATCCCCAACATTAATTTAAAGTAGGATCAAAGTGTTACAAGTAAACCGGTAGTTAAGGGACCGCATTCTATAACCATCTAGAAATATTTCCAAACGAAATAAAACAATTTCAGAATGATTTATTTTAACGAAAAAGTTGACGTTATAACAAAAACAGTTGAATTTCCAACCCGAAAAGTTGAATTTTCAACAAAAATCTGAGTTCTCAACAACCAAAGTTGATATTTCAATGAGCAAAAAAATAATTTCCAAACAAAATAGCTCACTTGTCCACCAAAAAGTTAAAACTTTAACGAGAAAAACCAAAGATAGAAAAGTACTATTTTCTTTAAATGAATTAATTTCCAAAAAAAAAAGAAAACGAATTTTCAACAAAACAGATTTATTTTCAATCAACTAAAAAAGTTCAATTTCCAACCAAAAATATAAAAGTTACATTTTCAATTCAAAAATTGATTTTACATTAAAAAACAATTTCTGCAACAAGCTACGTAAATTGTCAATTAACAAGCCAATTTTAAACCAAAAAAGATCAATTTTCATCGAAAGATAGACAAGCTAAATTTTTAGTGAAAAATTTAATTTTTAACGGAAAAAAGCGAATTTTCACGACAACAGATAAATTTGCAACCATCGTGATGAATTTTCAACTGCAAAAAAAAAAGAAAAAGAAATAGTAAATAAATTACAAACAACATTATTGAATCACGTTGGTCGGAAAACATCATTATCCAAATTCCCTCACTTTTCCCTGGCAAATTTTTCATTTTCCCTGACCATTAATATTCAAAGGCTAGAATGAACATTTTTAACATAAAATCTTTAATAATCCGAAAGTAGAATTTCCAAAAGGAAAGTAGGAGGTAATTAAATTGAAGAACGTTCTAATCAAATAAATAATAAAATGTCCTAACGAAAAAAAAAATTTCGAAAAAATATTTAAATATTCCATCAAAGATATGAATTTTTAACAAAGATGATGAATCTTGAAGCAAACTTTGACGTCATTACAGTTTTATTATATTGGCACGCAAACATTGCGTTATTTTCCTCTACAGTTTCGAAATCTGTCTTGATAACAGAAATACAATCATCGTAAAGTTAGTCAATCCTTCGAGTTTAAAACAAATATTGTCGTTCAGATACTGAATTAAATAATAATAATGGATCTTTATAAGATTACCACGAGGGTTATCGAGAAGAGTTATAGTGTTCATTTTAGGTTCACTTCAGGGCAGGATTTTTCGTTCCGAAATAAAATCTTTACTTTTTAACAGGAAATTTTGTAAAGAATTATAATCTAAAAGTACGAATTCATCAATTAGAGCGAGTTTCACATAAAACGTGAATTTCGAAAATTAGTAATTCTAATTCTGATTCAAAAGACTCGGATGTTCTAAATCAGAAGCCTTTCGAAAAGCCGGAAAATGGACGGGAACTTAGAATAAACGCAAAAAGAAAAACCTAAATTTTTATATCAGTTTTGACAAATTTAGTGGTTACATTTTTTCCCCGTGAAACTGACACTCATAAAATGCAAATATCTGATAACAAAATCCTTGACGCCTATAATCTCTGAGATAACGACTAAAAGATATACTATATAATGCGATCAAGAACAACAATATTCGTTAGTTAAGTTTTCAATCCAAGTCTTTATTAACAAATTAATAAGCTTTTGCTTTAATTGGCAAAGATGAGAATTGTTTCCACACTCCTCTTATCTTTGGCGGTTATCCTCAATTCCATTGGTGAATAAAATAAAATAATATATCTACCATTTTAAGTACAATTTTTTAAGCTATGTGCGAATCAGAATTTGTGCGATTTAATTAACATTCTATGCCAATTGCTATTTTCTTTCAAATTTCATTTGAGTTAAGGAAAAGTTATATTTCATTTGAGTTAAGGAAAAGTTATAAAAAAAAAGATTGAAAGATATAACAACTCAAAGGAAAGTTCAGCAGAAATTCGATCTATTAAAGCAAAAGTGAATTTTCTTTTGAAGAAAATGCGAAATAGAGAATACACAAGAAAAATTGAACCTTTGTTGCTTGTTGCAGGGTTGAGTGTACAGTTCGAGAATGACACTAATGGCGACCCTATTCCTGCTGTTCCTCGTGGCAGGCCATCTTATTCTCTTGATTTGTCCCTTTCTCTTGCCATACCTCAATCTCCGCGTTCTCCGATCAGGTCTCCTTCTCCTGCCGGATCTTCTCTTCGTGTCAGGTCCAGATCTCCTCCTGCCGGATCTTCTCTTCGTGTCAGGTCCAGATCTCCTCCTGCCAGATCTTCTCTTCGTGTCAAATCAAGGTCTCCTCCTGCCACTTTTTCTTCTTTCCGCATACATGGACTTAAGTTCGAAGAACTTAGATCTGTTCGGCTTATTCCCAACACTAATCCAAGCCGGCGATTCGAAATTCGAAGATACATTTTCCCTCGCGATGCACCAATTCAAGTGAGAGGAAGATATAGTGTCCTGGCGCCCATGCCAACCGGAGAGCGTACTGTATTATCAAAGTACAATGGTGACGTCTTTGCAATAGTGGAGGGAAATAATTCAGTTCTTCGTGGAATGTATACAATCGGAAATGACTTTCAAAAACGCGCAAAAATAAACATGTACAGCGGCGAGGTTAAAGCAATGACCACAGAAGAAATCGAGGAATCTCCCGTAGGCAGAGATCGCCGAATCTCAAGGAATTTTCGAACAATTCTAGTACACAACTTTGGTTCACAATACTAATTTAATTTTTTTTAATTGTAACACTAAAATATTGTATTGTTTTTGATCCGAAGTCTAGATATTTACAAATTCCTTGCCTTTTCCCTGATTTTCTGCTGAAATATTTTTCTTTTTCTCAGATCATTAATACTCAAAGACCAGCATGTTCGTCTTGTGAAATTTTTAAAATAGAATCGTTTATAAACAGAACAAAACATTTCCAAATTGAAAATTCTAATTTGCTTATTTATTTTTAAAGCAACAGTTGAATTTTCAACATAAAGGTGATTCTCAACAAAAAATGCAATATAATTTTCTGGAGAAACGAGAAAAAATCTGCCATGACCCGGATTTGAACCGGGAACACAACTATTCAAAAGTGGAGCTTAAACCAATTACGCCACCAAGGCCAGTAATCGGAAAAATCTAACATCAGAAATTATGAAATTAATTAATTAATGAATTACTCTGGTCGCAAAATTAACATCATTACCAAAAAGACGAATTTTCAACAAGATATTCTTTAAGCTTCAAGTGGGAAGGTTTTTCGGAAATTTTCAGAAAGGCGCAAACATGTTTCCTACGAAGAAAATTATTCAAAATAAATTATGAAGGTTTTATTTCGGCTGCGTTTTGTTAGAAACGCT